>VDFB02252832.1:0-242056 GCA_007258455.2 Sequoia sempervirens | reverse complement strand
ATGCTTGTATTTCCTATAGTGTGCTTATGAAAGCCGCAAACTGCTTTATGAATGAATTTTGTTGTCCTCTTCATTGGGCTAAACTATTCATACTTGAAGTTCACTCACTATATTGTTTTGTAGACTTCTCACCATTCTTTCATGACTTTCTTTGATTCATTAATCATTGTTGCTCCCTTGATGATAAAGTTGAAATTGTATTGCTATCTTATAATATAGTTGTACAACACTATGATTTCCTTCCTTGATTATGAGTTTGATGATCAAACTATCATGCAATCACTAATGCATGACTTTAAGAGAATATCATAATGCTGCCATTATTTTCCTGTGACCATAACAACTGTGATTGCTCAGCTTTTATATGTTGCTCCTTCATTGTTTATGAGCTGGGCTCAACCCTTGTGGGAGCCACATTTCACACCACTCATAAGCATATCTGTTGATTGGAATCATTATTACCTATACCTGCACACTTAAACAAACCTGTTAGCAAAATAAAAGAAGCTGAAAGCTTTCCTCTTGAATTTTATGCCTTTGAAATCTGAAATCATCTGGTCAATTCCTGATTGCATGTACGTTACATTCCTGTTGGTAGTGTAGGCATAAGGTAGAATGTAATTCATTGTTGCTTAGAGTACACCTCTAACGCCATTCTTTTACAAACTTGCAAGTTCATAGAGCGTGAAAACAAGGTTGTAGCAGCTTGGAGACGCAACGACTGAAGACATCAAGCGAAAGCGATTCATCATCACAGACAATGATTAATTGCTTCTCTTCTTTGTGCTTACATTATCTTTAGTAGTGTAGATTTCATTAAATTTTGTATTCATCATTTGATTATCATAATCAAATTCAGTTACTCTCGTGGCTTGTGCGAGATTTCAGTGTTTTTACAAAATGAATAAAAAGCATTATTATGCAAATTTTCAATTTTCTGTTTCAAATACTTGCACAATAAAACTGTAATTCAAATGTAATCTGATCTTTATGATGAACAATGAATACTTTAGCAGCAAAACTTGAAAATTTTTGTACCTATAAATGATGAATTCGATTCAGCTCTACCTATTTGAGCTCGTAGTGAAAAATAGGTAACAACTATATAATCAATTTATGAATAATAATTGAAAATACCTACTAAAAATATATTTATATAAATTCATTTGAACTTATAATAATATTTAGGATAAAAAGAAGAAATCCTATAATTTATTTTTCCTTTTACTTAGAATATACATTTTTACCCAACCATATTAATTTAACTCAATCTTTGGACTTTATACTTTTCAGTTATTTTTTCAATATTTTGATAAATCATATTTTAATAACTTATATAAATGACATTAAATCTCTATGTGTGTTACTATATCTAAGTAAACCACTTAGGAGCCATAAAAAGGACCATTAAAAATCTAATCACAGGATTCATGAAATCCATCAAAAACTTAAAGCTATATTATAATATTCTTATTAATAACCACCCTTAATACAAATGCAAGGACTATGAACACTAATAAATAGTAACTAACTAATAATATCATAGCCAATTAATTCCACACCTTACAACTCTTATTAACCATTTTTGTCTTGAAATGTAGGATCATTCTACCCTTCCCCCACACCATTTTTAACTAGAGGAGTCTTCCTTTGTCTTTCCATTATGGTCCACTCAAAAAATTTAGCCCTTGGGATTTATCCACTAAGGGAAAAATTATAGATTTATCATAATTGGAAGGTAACAAGCTTGGTAGAGGGGAATACCTCACTTTGTTTGTTGATGTAAAAGCACCAAAAATTTCCTAAAGGAGACACCTTACCAATGATATGAGGTGATGCATACATGGATCTCCAAGAGGAATAAAAGGATCAACTAAGGGAGGAATATTCATTAGAGGCCTCATAGCTAACATTCTCCTTGCACTCAATCACCTAATGATAATGTTTAGTCTTAATGGGCACCAAGTAGTTTTCCTTTGTTGACAAGCCAAATGAAAAAATATAGGGCGATTTGTTACTAGATGCCCAGTAACAAAATAAGATTTGCACTTGATGATAAAACATTCATAATCTATCTATCATTTTTAAATCCTATTTTCCACTTTTAGAAGTATTTCTTCTATCTATATTTTTAACAAAGATAAAATGTGTATAAATTTGCTTAAGATTTGGGACAAAAATAAGCATCCAGGGAATCTCTAATAGAAAAAAGATGGTCATCAAACCAAAATTGTAAGATGAAAGTTTAAAGTTATGTCTCACTTTTATAAAAGAAATGGTTAGTGCCAATCTAACTTCTTAACTTAAATCACTAAAAAGTGACATGTATTTTGATTTTTGAAATGGTGCGAAAGAATGAAATGTAGTTTTTCAATATATTTTTTAATTTTTTAAAAATAATTTTTTTTTTTTAATGTAACTTTTTGTCAAGATGTTATAATTTAATTATTGGAAATATATTGAAATTTGAGGTCACATGGAATACAAATTTTTATATAATAAATTTATTTTCTTTTCCTTCCACTTTTTTTAGTGCATGAATTTTTTTTGTCCATTTCGATAAAAAAAATTTAAATAGATCTTGAAAGGTGCATGTACTAAAAGTAAAACTATTTCGATGGGATGTAATTTTTTGTCTTAACTATTTATTGAAAATAGAAAAAATGTCAATTTGACATGCATCATTCCTTTAGTGCATTATATGTTTTTTAATTTTTTAAATAAAATTTAGTATTTTTCTTGAAAAGACAATCAACCTTACATAATTAATCTCCTATTTTTTAGTAGGTAGAAAGAGAAAGGGATTAAATCCGTATAACATAATATATATAATAATGTTAGTTAGGTGCTTTAAATCTTATAATATTAAAGGTTTGAGACCACATTTTCTATGATGTTAATAGCTTTGTAAATAATTTTATCATTACTAGTTAGGTAAAAATACTATACTTCACAAATAAATTTTTTTCAGTTTTTAGCTCGGATACCAAATATAACATGGTAACTTCCCAAAATCCAAATGTACAATATAATACAAACACAATGTAGTATCAATTTAGGTATTCAATTTATTATGAAAAATAATTAATAAAATACAATGTTAAACATGTAGAATATGAAATTCAATATTAAATAAGTGGAAATTCAATACTTATCTAAGGTAAACTCCAAAATTAGCTCCACATCCTTTAAAAGCGTAGTGGTAAGGCATCATGTGCCTATGGTACAATTCAAGAGGAACTTGTGTAATCAAACACAACATGTGTCCACACATTACACTTATGCCCATGCATCATAGTCGTAGTCAGACCAATCCTAGATGTACTCTCTTCCTTGATTTAAATACACTTTGCATGCCCCTTCTCATATTCCCATAGCCTACCTACCAAACCACCACCTTTTAAGAGTGAAATTCAACTCATGAGTTTATATAATAACCCAAAGGGTTCTTTCCAACCATCACACCCATCCATTACAACATTACAAAATAATGAATGTCCTTACAATTATTAATTTTTATTTGTGCTCTTCTTATAAGAATTCACTCAAATACACATGTTTTATTTTATAAGGTTCTTTTGAACATTTTAACTTATATTTCAACTTGAAAGTAATTTCTTTTCATCCTTTTATTTTACATATCCCTTATTTAATTAAAATTGTTACTTTATTTTCTAATAAAGTTTTATAAACTTCATTCTTTTTAATTATTTTCAAGGAGTGCAAGGGGTTGAGTTCACTTTGTTAAATGTTAGGTTATTAGTGTGGATATCCATGTTTAGATCCCTAAAGGGACATCTAATATGGAATTCTAATTTATGAGTCTCGGTCTTCCATTATCGACTTCTAGTGTGGGTGAATTATCTATGTGAATTTGTAAGTTTTGACACTTGGTATTTCATTGTTGGCTTCTAGTATGGATGTCTAAGTTGTTGTCTAATGTTAACACTTCAAAGGAGCTAAGTATTGGTCTCATTAGTACTTTTAAGGAGTTTAGCATTGGTTTCATTAGTGCTCAAAAGGAGCTATGTATTACTCTCATTAATTCTTGTAGGAGCTAAGTATTAGTCTTGATGCATGAGCATCCAGGCTCATGAGCAATCCTGCATCACCAAAAAAAAATTGAGTTATTTTAGATCTAACAAGGGCTGACATGCTCTATTGGCAAGACCTTGACCCATCGGTGTGACTTCCTACGAGTCCCAAAAACATTTCGATGACAATAATGGGAGAACAGTGCGTAGAGTTTCATCGGCGAGAGGATTCTCTATCGGCGGGACAACATCTAGTGTCCCAGCGATGGGCCAATATCCTGGTGAGTAGCGGTGTGTATATCATTAGCGGGTGTGTGCTTCATCGGAAGAATGATCCTTCTATTCCTAGCAATTGACCAATGGTGTTGGTGGAGGTTGCAAATGGGGCTCATCAGTGAGGAGTTGTCTCATCGACAGGACGTTATGCCATGTCTCCCCGATGGTCCGATCACACGCGAGCCTGGCGTATGTTTTATCTACGTGGGTGAACATATTTGGTGGAACTCTGACTTGGGTCTCCTCGATGGCCCAATCGGTGTGACTCGACTCCATCAGTGGAACCTTCTATGTTGTTTACCCAATGACCCGATGGATTCCTATAGTGTGTAAATTGATCGGTGAGACTTCTTTCATTGGAAGGACTCTTGAGTCAGTCCCAAAGATTCAACAATGAGGAGACAATGGCAGGAAAGTAACCGAACAATGAGTTGAAGAGTTAGAGTATGACATGTGGCGGAACGATACTCAATGTATTCCACATCGTTGCTATGGAATACCTATCTATTGGCCAACTCGATGGAACTATTGATTATGATATAACTACTTGGGGATCTCGAGTGTTGATTGGAAGATAATGGATACTACGACATGAAGAGTGGGAAAGAACGAGGCCGACCTAAAAAGTTCGATAGAGATATAATCAGGATGGAATGTTTGTGTAGGGACGGGGGGTTGGAGTGTTAGAAGAACATGTAGTGAAGAACAAGGTGTGAGTTCAAATCTGCAATCTATAGATGCATGTAAGAAGCCCATGAGATGGCACATGATCTATAATTTCATTCTAGTAATAAATGAACAATATTTGTTCTCTTCTTGCATCTGGTTGCTCTTTCTATGTGTGTGTGGTGACATTCCGTAGGAAAGGGGAGGACCCTCCATCAAGTGGTATTAGAGTAGGCAGTCTTGAGTGTGGAGAGTATCCACTAGGAGCTATGGGAGAGAGTGACGAAAGTGCAGAGCTCGAAAGGATTGTTGTAGGTGTGTGTGGAATCCCAAATAATTGAGAGCTAAAAACGTTGATTGGAAGAGATGTCGCCTCGACTAGCAAGAGGAAGAGGAAGACCTAGACTAGAGGGTGTACTTGAAAGATTTTGTGACATGGTGATTGAAGGTATCAAAAACCAGGGAGAAGTAAGTGCTGGTAATAGAAGGGAGAGAAGAAGAGAATGCGAGCATGAGGAAGAAAATGAAGGTGAAGAACACGAAAGATAAGAAGAAGAAGAGGAGGATGAGGAAGAAGAGGAAGAACAACCTGTTGATGTCGAACAAGCAAGATTTTTGAGAGATCTTTCAAAAATAACAAAGAGCAATAAAAAGTGAATATAAATTTTTAATTTTGAGATTTATATCAAATTTGTTAATTATTGTCCTTGTTTCTAAAAGAAATTATTTTCGTATCCATTTCAGATTTAGTACTCTTTGATCATATGCTAAATACCCTTATCTCTATTTTCACTAATACATTTAGTATTTGTTACCTATTATTAGATTATCATATCCTAACTCTTTACTATTTAAGCTAAATTAATTATACTATTATCATATCGTAACTCTTTATTCGAGTGGTTAAAGAAACTTGAATTTTATATTAGAATCTTGTGATACTTGTATTTTACGTTAGCTTGCTCTTATGCCCTTTTTTAATGACATTGACTAAAACTACCTAAAATAGGTATTTGACAAAGAGGTAGAAATGAATGAAGGGTCCACTTCCCCAATTATTTGAGCCGATTTTGTTTTGTTTATTGGTCATATATCCCTTTCATTCTTTACTTTAAGGACAAACCCCTCCTTGCCTTCTGCATGGTTGAAAATGTTGCACAATATTTATGCCATTTATTTGGCTATGTACGGCCCTTAATAATTGATTTTGTAGGGCCCCCCTGCCCCCTATTAGTAATGAGCTTTAAGTGATATTCATTGCTTTTAAAGTGTCGACATTCACAAAACTACCTACTTATGTTGTCCTCCATAGAAGAAAGAGTGGATGGGACCATTCACCTCTTTAAAGTTTATAGAATTAAATATAATATAATAAAGACGAATTAATTTTATTAACATATAATAAATATTTATGGTTTGTGAAAATTATGGGTACAATATCTATGATTATCATAATTGATTGTCTATATAGTATCTCTTTAATTTTGATAGTAAAATTAGGTTAAATAGTAAAAGTAGGGCACAAACTACCACATTCCAAGGCCTAATGTATTATAAAAGCTAGAGAGTCATTTTTCAAGTCCTAGTGTATGCAAAAGGCTAGACCATCCTTGGTGCATTGAAAGATATTGATTATTCATTGACATGTAATTCATGCTCTCGATACCAATGAATTGTTACAATAATTTAATATCGTTATCCTCCTATAACAAAAGTCACACCGTCAATAATAGCACTTCTTATCTAACACATGGGAAATGTTGACCATCTTACCCAACACATGGGCCTCCCAATTGAACTTTATTTAGATTCTATAGAATTTTATCCATATCTTTTCTATTGGGTCAAAGAACATATTTTTAGTGTTTATAAGCTTTGATCGTACCCCCTATTTGTTGATGGTAACATCTCACTTATAGTTTCCATGTTTACAATCTTAAATATTACCACTTAACACAAATGTGTTTTAACTTTATGTCCATCTCTAAACAAATTTACAAAAAGACAATGTTTTAAAAATCTATGAACATGAAACCATTTCTCATTTGTTTTGAACAACAAAAAACAATGCTTAAATTGTTTGAAAGGAAATTGCATTAGAATATTACCTATGAAAATATCTAACCTAACACATTGTCTAGATCTAAGACATCAAGAAGAGGATATTACTTAAGGAAGGACAACAACTCGAGCCTTGAAAGGAAGGGTTGTAATTCTCTATATAATATATGCATGTATTCTAATTCTTAAACTTAATAAATTATGTGCAAAGAATTGTGGGTGTTTGAAGTAAAGCTTATTTTATAGTCACTCAATAATTCCATACAATTAGTAAATTTTAACAATTAGCAAATGGGTTAATGAGTGCAAATGAATTACTCAATAGTTCATAGAAATATTATTGCCTTGTTATATTATATAATCCAGAGGTTTCCTTCCACATTATCAAATCTATCAAGATTATAATCTGATATGAAGACAAGATTTTAAAACCACGTATGTAAATGCAAAATACCAAACCTTAACTAGTGTTTAAAGGTCCTCTCAAAAAATGCAACACATTCCGTAATGTCAAATAGAATGGAATCATGTTCTCATTATGAACATTAAAGAAATGTGTGCAATCTTGTTTATCCAAGTTTGTATCTAGTTATTGCTAAGGAGTTTATTAGAGGTGGAAATTGGGCACAATTGTGAGTGTTGTAGTCACAAATTCATTCGTGGGGACATAAAAAATCATCCTTAAAGCATGGCTCCTTACAACTAAAATTTTAAAAGTGTTTGTGATTTTATAAAGAAATTAAAATAATGTAGGGTCACACATTTCATATACATGATAAATTAGGAATTTTGGTTAAGGTCCACTCTATTTTTCTTTCTAATCATACTAATAATGAAATTGATATTTCTCCTCATTTAAGAGGTTGAGAATAGCTAAAAATATTAGGTTCTCAAATCTTGTCATTCAAAATGAATCAAAAATATTTTGAGGTGTGTAGAAGAGATATGTGCCAAGGAGAAAACAAGTTAGCATGGATGACTTTCTTGGCTCTTTGTGTATATCTGAAGATTTTTGACAATTTCATTTTTTTATTAGATTTTTATCTATATACAAAGTTCAAGTATTTTTATTGAACTTATTTGTTAGTTTGTTGTACATGTAATATGAAAAATAAAAGAGATGAAATTATTTTGTGAGATTCACTTGATTATTTAATTGTCAATTATTTTGAATTTTTTATCAAATTAATGATTGTAATATAATTACATCTTCAATTTTATTTTGACTAAATAATAACAAACAACTATAATAATAATTTTTCAAATAAATTTAATATTCATCTTAAATAAATTGGCCTTTTAATTTTATAAGAACATAAAACACTATAAATAATATTAGAATTATAACGATTTTTATTTGTTAATGTTAATTTCAAAAGTTAACTATATTTAAACTAATATTAGAATTACTATGGACATTGAAAGAAATGATCAATGTGCTTTGATAAACATCCTTTATGTTGTAATTTATGACATTTTCAAATTTGCATCAATACAATACTTCTCCTTTTCAAATAATGATACACTTCCCTAGTTATTTAATCCATGCAAGAGTAAATACTTTTTGTTTTCTTTTGAAAAGGTCATATCTCCCTTTGAACCAACTTTAAAGGACAAAGCACCACTTCCTTTTCATATGGTTGAAACTTTTGGAAAAAGTTATAGGGGAGAAGATCCAGTTACTATCACCCATTGAATAACTGCCACCTCCATGCTCACTTCACCTCGCAAAAAAAAAATCACTTTGATCCATTAAAAAACTTTATTTTAACAAATAAAAAATTACAACAACATCAATGGCTGCTCATAACACAATGAGTAACTCACCAATCATAATAGACAACTAAACATGCTTTTGCATTTATAAAAAAAGTCAAGTTGCACATAAAAGGCTCATTTACAATTTAATTTAAAACATTTATTGTTACAAATACCCCCACTTGCAAATGTTTATCCCTCGTTGCATTTTATATTTACAACTACACATGCACACTTAATGGTGCTTTACATGACATAATCACAATCTCCTATTAACTCTATGGGATTTGAAATGCACAGTCTTCCACACACTCCTTGGCAGATACATGTATTTACTTCATTTCCTGTAAGTACCTGCACAATTAAATATAGGTGTAAGGCTCCCCAAATAAACATCAAATCCAAATATAATGCAGAATTCAATCATATCATCTTTAAAAATCTATGTAACTAGCAACTTCAAGTTCAAATGGTCAAACAAATTCAAATTTGAAACACAACAACCAAATTGAATGCATTCAATTGTCAGATTTGAATTCCTAAATAAGAGGGGGAAAGTAGCCAACGACATTCACAATTGCATCTTGTGAAGAATTGGAAAGACCTTGACCCATCGGTGTGACTTCCTACGAGTCCCAACAACATTTCAATGACAATAGTGGGAGAACAGTGCGTAGAGTTTCATTGGCGAGAGGATTCTCTATCGGCAGGACAACATCCAGTGTCCCAACGATGGGCCAATATCCTGGTGAGTAGCAGTGTGTATATCATCAGCAGGTGTGTGCTTCATCGGAAGAATGATCCTTCTAGTCCTATAAATTGACCAATGGTGTTGGTGGAGGTTGCAAATGGGGTTCAACAGCAAGGAGTTGTCTCATTGACAGGACGTTATGCCATGTCTCCCCGATGGTCCGATCACACGTGAGCCTAGCGTATGTTTTATCTACAAGGGTGAACATATTTGGTGGAACTCTGACTTGGGTCTCCTCGATGGCCCGATCGGTGTGACTCAACTCCATCAGTGGAACCTTCTATGTTGTTTACCCGATGACTCGATGGATTCCTATAGTGTGTAAATTGATCGGCGAGACTTCTTTCATTGGAAGGACTCTTGAGTCAGTCCCAACGATTCAACAATGAGGAGACAATGACAGGAAAGTAACTGAACAATGAGTTGACGAGTTAGAGTACGACACGTGGCGGAATGATACTCAATGTATTCCACATCGTTGCTATGGAATACCTATCTATTGGCCAACTCGGTGGAACTATTTATTATGATATAACTACTTGGGGATCTCAAGTGTTGATTGGATGATAATGGATACTACGACATGAAGAGCGGGAAAGAACGAGGCCGACCTAAAAATTTCGATAGAGATATAATTAGGATGGAATGTTTGTGTAGGGACCGGGGGTTGGAGTGTTAGAAGAACATGTAGTGAAGAACAAGGTGTGAGTTCAAATTTTCAATCTATAGATGCATCTAAGAAGCCCATGAGATGGCACATGATCTATAATTTCATTCTAGTAATAAATGAACATATTTTTTCTCTTCTTGCATCTGGTTGCTCTTTCTGTGTGTGTGGTGAGATTCCGTAGGAAAGGGGAGGACCCTTCATCAAGTGGTATTAGAGTAGGCAGTCTTGAGTATGGAGAGTATCCACTAAGAGCTATGGGAGAGAGTGACGAAAGTGCAGAGCTCGAAAGGATTGTTGTAGGTGTGTGTGGAATCCCAAATAGTTGAGAGCTAAAACCGTTGATTGGAAGAGATGTCGCATCGACTAGCAAGAGGAAGAGGAAGACTTGGACTAGAGGGTGTACTTGAAAGATTTTGTGACATGGCGATTGAAGGTATCAAAAACCAGGGAGAAGTAGGTGTTGGTAACAGAAGGGAAAGAAGAAGAAGAGAATGCGAGCATGAGGAAGAAAATGAAGGTGAAGAACATGAAAGATAAGAAGAAGAAGAGGAGGACGAGGAAGAAGAGGAAGAACAACCTGTCGATGTCGAACAAGCAAGATTTTTGAGAGATCTTTCAAAAATAACAAAGAGCAATAAGATGGATTTGCCAAAAAAAATTAGAATGTTAAATCGAGATGAGTTAATCAATTGAATTGGTGAGCTAGAGGAGTACTTCGAATTGGAGGACATTAGAGATCCACAATAGGTGAAGATAGCTCAAACAAAATTGAAAGGGCATGTTGCATTATGGTGGAAAGGATTGCAAAAAGAACGGGAAATGGATGGAGATCCCCAAATAACAAGGTGGAACCAGATGGTGACAAAGTTGAAGAAGGCATTCATACCTGGAGATTACGAAATGGAGTTGTATACACCTAAAAATGGTCACATTATAATAAGTCTGGTAATTAATTAAATACAAGTTATTTAGTTAAATCTCTAATTCAATCTACATATAAATAAATTTAATTATTTATTTATATTGTTCATTTTCTAATTCTTCTATCTTAATTAAATAAGTTTAATTATTTATTTAATTTAATCATTTTTCTAATTCTTCTTAATTAAATTAAATAAGCTTTACAATTTATTTAATTTAATTATCACATTGCTTTATTTTGAATAAAATAAATATTCTTCCTTTTTCCAAAATCATGAAATCATCTTTAAATCTTCTAAAAAATCGCATTGCTTTATTTTAAATAAAGTAAATATTCTTCTTTTTTTCAAAATCATAAAATCATCCTTAAATCTTCTAAATATTCTTCTTTTTTTCCAAAATTATGAAATCATCTTTAAAATCTTCTAAAAAGCCATCTCACACATAATTAAATATTTTTCAATATTTAATTAGAAACTTCTTATCCACATTTCACACATAATTAAATATTTTTCAATATTTAATTAGAAACTTCCTGTTGGTGTAAATAAAGTCTTGTACCTAGTTCATTCATTACTAGGGGACTTATTTACATCTTAGTTAAGTTTACTTAGGGACCACATAGGAGGTTGTTGGAGAATTTCCACTTTTGGTGGACTTGACATGTCATTACTTTATCACTTCCACCTTTTGTGGACACATCATGTGATTATCTCTCCACCTTAGGTGGAGTGATAGCTTTTCATAGTTGTCTCATGTCATAAGATTACGACACTTGTCATAATCTTATGCTCTTCTATGTTCTCACCTTGGTTATATAACCAAGGGGTCTCTCTCATTGTAAACAATCACAACAATCATATCATTGACATTGAATACAGTCTATTCTTGTCATATTCATCTCTCTTTTTGTGCTTTCCATTTGGTCCATAGATCTTGGCATCCATAGCCAATTCTAACATGGTATCAGAGTGGGTTGGGTGCCATTGGAGAGTCTTTTCTGAAGAGAGATCTCAGATTTGGGGGAGTTCCATTATTGGCTCTTTATTTCAGGTTCAAATCGGAGCTTGTTGGTGCAAATCTAAGCTCACCATTGCGTCTGGAAGGTTTGAGAAAGTCAATTTTTCCTTTTGTTTTGTCCAAATCAAACATACAAGACCAAATCCATGAGGGTTTGAAGCTGAAGTGTGGTTGCCAGATCCAGAAGGTAGCTGCAATTTTGGAGCATTTTTGGTCAAATCCGACCCTGCCATCGCGTCCAGAAGGGCCAAAAACCCTAAGATCGATTGTCAATTCGTCCAATTTGGAGCAGTTGTCCAGTGAGGCAAAAAAAAATTGCCCAAAGAGCCGTACGACCCCCTAGGTCGTCATTATGACGCTGGTATGATTTTTTGAAAAATAAATTTAAAAATTCTTAGTTGAAAATTTTTGAATTTTATTTAGAAAATCTTTAATTCCAGCGATTATATTTCATCTGTAAAAAAATTATTGTAAAAAATCAAATAAAAAAAAGGGGCAAAGTTTTTTTTGTACAATCTGCAGACCGTACCTATACTGGCGGACAAAGAGGCTACCACGCAGCATCCCCAACACCCGCGGCCCCACTGCCAGCCATGTGGCCGACACTCATTTGTTCGGCCCGGCCCCAAATACAACGGGCGTTGAAAAATTCTCTCAGCGGTCTCCAAAGCAAAGCCAATCGGCGGGTGAAAAGGAATATTCTGTCAACGAATCAGGATTTCGAGTGACTGACGGTAGTGCGAATATTCCGACAACAGGTGGCATATTTCGATTCTCAGAATATTCTAGCAGGAAGGAGCGACGGCGACGGTGACGGCTAAACGACCATCAAATTTAACTTCGTGCGTTGATGACATCAACAATACGTCAACACTGTTTTGAAAATTTTCTGCCCCTCTCCGTTTGCATTTTGATTTTCATAGGCGAACTTTGAAGGCTCATATCTCAGTCATTTTGACTCCTTTTTTTGAGAATTTTTTTTTTATTTGGGCTAATTTTTCATGCTCTACACAATGGTGCAATTAGAATTTGGTTTTGGTGTCTGGTTTTTCCAGAATTTGCAGATTCTCACAGGTGTTGTTGCTTCGTCCTCATTTTGGGAATTTCGGGAGCCCATATCTTGCTCCTATGGTAACATTTTTGGGTGCAATTTTTTTGAAAGTGCATAGTTTTTCGTGTAATTTTCAGTGGTATGATCAGATTGATCTCATTTTGTACCAAAAATTATACTTGATTCTGTGGCCTATTTTGGCATTTGCATGTACCAAGATCAAAGACCACTTCATTGTTTTTGGCAAGTGGCAACTGTAGACAAACTAAGTATAAAGTGCCAAATTAGATATTTCTTCGGGGGTTTCTTGATTGAGTGATTTGGGGGGGTAATCTTGCGGTGATTGGTTGCATTCTTTTGCTTGGTTTGTGTTCTTGCAATGGGGAAATCTCAAATTGAACCCCTAAATCCACATAATTATGCTACATGGAGAAAATCAGTATGGAATTATCTCATGATGAAAGGTCTAATATGTCATCTAAAGGACACAATTCAAAAACCTATTGATGCTAAAGAATTGGAAAAATGGGAGATTGATCGTGAGAAAACACTTGGATGCATGTGTTCATTAGTCTCATTTGATTTGCAATTTCATATTGAATCATGTAATACACCTAAAGAGGCATGGGAGGCTTTTGAAAAATTGTATGGTAAAACAAATAAGATTAGAGGTTATCAAATTGATAATGATTTGATGAATCTTGATCCTAAATGTTTTGACCACATCCAAGACTACATCTCCAAAATCAAGCAACTAAGAACACAATTGAAAGAATGCAATATTGAAAAAGAGGATTTACAATTGATTCTAAATGTGTTATCCAAGCTTGGTCCTGAGTATTCAGTGTTTGTTTATGGCTTTCATACTCATCGACTTTCCATGGGAGCATCATATGTTGATCCTAAGTTTGATGACTTTGCAAATCTCCTAATTCAAGAGGAAACTAAGTTAATGAACATGGGTCTAATCAAGTCTTCCAAGCCACAAGCATTGATGGCTAATGAGTCTAAGGTACAAAAAGAATCAGGGAATCTTGATAAGAAGAAAAAGAAGAAAAAGAACAAGCCACATAAAGAATCAGAATCTTCATCTTTAAAAGGAGAATCATCTAAGAAGGAGAGGCCTTTTTGTGCATATTGCAAGAAGGATGGACATGAAGAACACTATTGTGATAAGAAGGATATTGATGAGTTGAAGAATCTTCTTAAAAAGAATCACATTGATTTTCCTTCTAGAATGTTTGAATCTTCTTCTCCTTCTACTTCAAAACAGTCTAAAAAGGACAAAGGTCAAGCATCTACATCAGGATATAAAGGTCAAGCTCTTTGTGCTCTTTCAAGTCCAGGATCAGGGAGATGGCTTCTAGATTCAAGAGCATCACATCATATGGCATCTTCGCAAACTATATTCTCTTCATTTCAGCCTTGTACTATGTCTCCTATCTTGATGGGAAACAATACATACATGAGTGTAATAGGGAAGGGATCTATTAGCATTGGGGACAACACTTCATGATGTCTTGTGTGTTCCTCATTTAAAGAACAATATTATTTCCATTTATCAGATTACACATGGTGGAGATGGGAGAACTGTGGAGTTCACTCCTGATTCGGTCATCATTCGAGACTTGGAGACTCGAGAGATCATTGCTACTGGGGTGGTTGATCATTCATCTCGGTTGTTTTGCATAGTTTGCTTCTGATGGTGACATTGTTCCTTCGACTGTTGATCACAACTATGATTTAGAGGAGACATTTGGCTTTTTGAACTTGGGCATACTCACATCAGAACCAGTACTTGAGCCATGCATTTCTTCTCCTCCATCTACTGTTGTACTTGATGATGCTTGTGTTGCTACAGTTTTGGATCCTAGTGATTTAATGCAGCAAGACATACATACTCTTCCAGATATGGCTACTTTGGATGGCTTCTTGACAGGTATTTCAGACTTGTTTGTGGAGTCTCATCTTGCAAATTTGGAGGACACCATTGACAGCATACATCTTCTCTTTGATGAAGATGCACCTTCTTTAGTTGTTGTGTGGGATCATTCTCTACATGATCATTCTTCATAGATTGGCATGAGTGTGGATACTCTTGGAAAACATTTGGAGGAGGCTTCTTTGTCTTCAGAGGGGATATCTTTGTCTTTGTATTATGTTCTACATTCATCTCTACTTGATGTTGGATTTTCCTCTTCAGCAGTGTGGCCTAGAACACCTGTTTGGAGTGTGTCAGCTTTCGGCATCGACATGGGGACACTTGAGCATGCTTCAGAGACATCATCATCCTTCATCCATATTCCTGACATCTTGCATACATCCATGGTTTGGTTTCTTCCTAAGGGGAGGAACATTGTTCGGCGAGATTGGATCATCTTCAACATTCAATGTCGAGCTTCTACCATCATTGCAAGGAGACTCAACATTGAGGGGGGGCTGCCTTGTCTCTCTTCTACTTCTCTCTTATGGGGGGGTCTTTTTCCTCACATGGGGTTTTAACCTTCTCATGCATCATTGAGAGTATTGCATTTCTTTGTTGTATTTCATCTCTCTTTTGGGGAGGAGTTTTGTCCCACTGGGTTTTCTCCTTTTCTCCGTTTGTGATAGATTGCATTGCATTTGTACATGGGTACCTAACATGGCCTAGTAGCCAGGACCCATCTTTGCATCTTTGTATCATTTGCATAATAATTTTCCACTCCCTAAGTTGCACTTAAGGGGGGGTGTTGGTGTAAATAAAGTCTTGTACCTAGTTCATTCATTACTAGGGGACTTATTTACATCTTAGTTAAGTTTACTTAGGGACCACATAGGAGGTTGTTGGAGAATTTCCACTTTTGGTGGACTTGACATGTCATTAATTTATCACTTCCACCTTTTGTGGACACATCATGTGATTATCTCTCCACCTTAGGTGGAGTGATAGCTTTTCATAGTTGTCTCATGTCATAAGATTACGACACTTGTCATAATCTTATGCCCTTCTATGTTCTCACCTTGGTTATATAACCAAGGGGTCTCTCTCATTGTAAAAAATCACAACAATCATATCATTGACATTGAATACAGTCTATTCTTGTCATATTCATCTCTCTCTTTTTGTACTTTCCATTTGGTCCATAGATCTTGGCATCCATAGCCAATTCTAACACTTCCAAAACCACATGTCACATGAAATTAAATAATTTTATTATTTAATTAATGAATTATTTTCAACTACAAAACCAACTCATAACTAAACTTGACAAATGGCAAGTTGCCTTCATTTTTGAGTGAAAGGTTTTGTGGGAAGGAAACATCTTCCTTCTTTTTCTCTAGCTTCCATCTTTCTCTCCAACTTCTCCATCTCTTACCGTTCATCTTACCAGACTGAATCTCAACTGTTGATCTTTGCCAACTAAGCTTTTGCCTTCAAAAACTCTATAAATCTAACCTTTCACAGGCCATTTGGATGGAATTCTTCAGACATCCTTATGCTGTCAAAACCATTCTTCTATATTCTATCCATTTTCATCTATCATCTTCATCAGGTCGTTATGCTGCATAATTGAGCAATCAACATTCCTTCAACAATCAACCTTCAAAATCTTGCATTCTTATGCAGGTGGAGAAGAGCCATGGAGATCAATCAAGTCTAGTTTGAAAATTGGTTTGCATGTTCTTTGTTTATTTTCATTTTCATTCTAGTTTGTGCTTCATGGTGCTTGATAGGATTTAATTAGTTTATTATTTTCAACACAAATAAACCTTTGGATTTTTCCCTATCTACAGGAGTTGTTCAAGAAATTGCAAAATTTAAAGAAAAAAGATATGAGTGTAAAAGATTACACAGAAGAATTTTACAAGCTGGCTATTCAATCTGGAAGGCATGAAATTGATAGGGAAAAGATAGCCAGGTATGTGAATGGCTTGAGGTTTAACTTACAGGATGAGATGAGTATGTTGAATATTACCACAGTTGAGGAAGCATACCAATATGCATTGAAGGAAAAGGATAAATTAATAAAGAGGCAAGTAAACAATTCCAAAAGTCGAGGAAGATTTGGAACTGAGAAGGGACAAGCAAACATCAATAAAGGAAAACAAATTGAGGAAGAATCTAAGCCCAAATGGAGCAAACAAGTGGGCCAAAACACCAAAGAAAAGGAGGTACCAACAAGAGGATATGGTAGTGGCAGCAGAGGGTTTTCATTTAGATGTTACCAGTGTGGAGAAGTTTTTCATCGTGCATTTGAATTTCCTCAAATACAAGAGGGCAACAAGAAGAGTGCGAAAAGAAACCACTTGCACAAGAAGATGACGAGTGTAATGCATCGTTGGAAGTAGCAGACCCAGAAGAAGGAAAATCTCTCATGATGAGAAGAGTGTTGGTGACTCCAAAGACGATGGAGGAGGAACCATCCCAGAGAAGGAATCTCTTTCATACTGTCTGCAAGGCTGGAGGTAAGTGTTGTAAGGTTATTTTTGATAGTGGTAGTACGAATAGCTTAGTTTAAAAATAAATGGTGGAAAAACTAGGTTTGAAAAGGAATAAGCATCCTAGTCCATACAAAGTTTGTTGGTTGCAGAAGGAGCATGAAATGACTATGAGAGAACAGTGTTTAGTAATTTTTTAGATTGGTTCTTACAAAGATAAGGTGTTGTGTGACGTGATGCCTATGATAGTGTGTCATGTGTTTTTGGGTAGACCATGGCAGTTTGACAAGGAAGCCATCTATGATGGTAGGAGGAATGTGTATACCATCCAAAAAGATGGATAGTAGTATATGTTGACTCCTTTAAAAGGGAAGGAAAGGCAGCTGAAAGAATCCAACTCTATTGTTTGTTGCAGTGCAGAGAAGCAACAAGTGGCTGAAGAGGAACAAAGTAATTGCAGTAATTTGAAGTCGTTTAGAGATCAGGTTTCAAGATTAAAGAGAAAATTAAGTTTTTATTTATTGCATCAGTGCAATAAAGGCACAAGGAGTGGCAGCCCAAAAAGGTGTGGTGGGCATAGAGGTGGTCTAGTGGTAAGAAGTTGTTTATATAAACATGAGAACACAAATGAAGATGACTTGAGAGTTGAGGTGGAGCAAAAGAATACATGAGGGAAGGCTCCTGCAGATAAGGAGCAACTATGGATCAAGAATAAACATGGGATTACCGTCCCATGCGCCTTCCAATGTTCCTAAGTTTACCAACTCTAGGAACATTTCTCTTACTTGGCATGTCTAATGCAGGAGCATATGGGCTCACAAGCAATCGTACATCACCCAAAACAAACTAAGTTATTTTAGATCTAATAAGGGCTGACATGCTCTATTGGCAAGACCTTGACCCATCAGTGTAACTTCCTACGAATCCCAACGACATGTCGATGACAATAGTGGGAGAATAGTGCATGGAGTTTCATCTGTGAGAGGATTCTCTATTGGCGGGACAACATCTGGTGTCCCAGCGATGGGCGAATATCCTAGTGAGTAGCAATATGTATATCATCGATGGGTGTGTGCTTCATCGGCAGAACGATCCTTCTAGTCCTGCGAGTGATCGATGGTGTTGGCGGAGGTTGCAAATGAGGTTCATCGATGGGGAGTTGTCTCATTGGCAGGATGTTATGCCCTATCTCCCTGATGGCCCGATCACATGTGACCCTAGCGTATGTTCTATCGGCAAGGGTGAACATCTTTGGTGGAACTCTGACCTGGGTCTCCTCGATGGCCCGATCGGTGTGACTCGGTTGCATCGATGGAACCTTCTATGTTGTTTCCTCGATGACCTAATGGATTCCTACAATGTGTAAATTGATCGATGGGATTTCCTTCGTCAACAAGACTCTTGAGTTAGTCCCAACGATTTAGCAAAGAGGAGGCAATGGCGGGAAAGTAACCAAATGATGAGTTGACGAGTTAGGGTATGACACGTGGTAGAACAATACTCGATGTATTCCACATCGTTGTTGTGGAATACCTATCTATTGGCCAACTCGGTGGAACTGTTGATTATGATATAACTACTTGGGAATCTTGAGTGTTGATTGGATGATAATGGATACTACGACATGAAGAGCGGGAAAGAACGAGGCCAACCTGAAAATTTTGATAGAGATATAATCAGGATGGAATGTCTGTGTAGGGATGGGGGGTTGGAGTGTTAGAAGAACATGCAATGAAGAACAAGGTGTGATTTCAGATTTGCAATATGCAGATGCATGTAAGAAGCCCACGAGATGGCATGATGTGATCTATAGTTTCATTCTAGTAATAAATGAACATATTGGTTCTCTTCTTGTGTCTGGTTGCTCTTTTTGTGTGTGTGTGGTGAGATTTTGTAGGAAAGGGGAGGACCCTTCATCAAGTCTAATTTGTAACTAGTTGCTTGCATAAGCCATGTTTGTAAACTTATTTAATATAAGAAAAGCAACAAAAAAGGTCCCATAATAGAGGTGGGGGAAGCATATATTGTCACTCATACTTCCATGACAAGTTTTACAAATAATTATAATTGCTTACAAATATTCATTTGTAATTCTATTGGATAAAAAAGGATGAATGAACCCATATGATCATATCCTTGGAAGGTTCATTACGTTACATTGACGTCCTTCCATATCCTTTGATGAAAAATATTTACTTTGCATACATAATTCTAAATGTTTCATATTTTTAGATACACAATCATTTTAGGATTCATATCCACTTCAAGGTGGGGGAAAAATATAACGGTAAAGTTTGCATACTCATGTTATGTTCCATTTAGTTTTGTGCCTATCTTGAGAAGAGTACCTTGACACATTAACATATTAACAAGTGGTGTAGTTTCATGTGAAGTTAGGTCCTTTTTCCTATATCACCTTACAAACATCCATATACACCTACCCCTTATCTTGTATTTATGCTTACACATTCTTATACATTCACCATACTCGCTCATTTATCACACTTATATGTGCACATATTCTCATATAGATGTCAACCCCTTCAATTTGGCTAGTTTTATGTTCTAGGACAAGTTCCTAGTTGCGGGGTTGTCCTCATAGTCATATGTTCATCTTTTCCAAATTGAAATTTTAAAATTTGAAATTTGTTGACTTCCACCTAGACCCTTTGCTCAAGATTGACTAAACATAAATTTGTGTGATGTGTTGTTATGTTTTTGTATTTAAAGGTGTTCAAGACATTCTTTTTGATATATTGGAGAATGAAGGAAGCATTCACATATCATTCACATTTCACACTTCAATTGGAGCACTAAAAATTATAGATCTAAACAAGCATTCTTAAAGGCATATGCATAACTAAAGATTGTTGTATTTGATCATTCATATACAATTATGTGAGTTAACCTACGAGAACATGTCCCCTTGTGACATAGTGATAACCCTACCAATATATTTATAAATATTGTCAACCCTCAAATATCTAAAAGAAGCAAAAAATACAAAGACTTGTTAGGCAAAGTGAATAACCTAAGTTTGTAGATTTCATATTACAAATTTGTGTCATTAATCCCTAGCTCTGTCCTTACATAAAAAGTGAATATAAATTTTTAATTTTGAGATTTTTATCAAATTTGTTAATTGTTGTCCTTGTTTCTAAAAGAAATCATTTTCATATCCATTTCAGATTTAGTACTCTTTGATCATAATGCTAAATACCCTTATTTCTATTTTCACTAATACATTTAGTATTTGTTACCTATTATTAGATTATCATATCCTAACTCTTTATTATTTAAGCTAAATTAATTAGTCGATAGACTTTAATTGTGAACTCACCAGTCTACAATCAAATGCCAAACCTGTCTCACACTCTCTGAAAACCAGTTTCATTCATCGTTAAACCATTTTCAAACACCAGAATCTATTCGATTGTTGCATTTAATTGCCGACAGACCGTAGTTTATGATGGTGACACAAATCTCGAGCGATGATCATCTATCGCTGCAAGCAACCTTCTATCGCTGCGGGAAAGACGTGCTTCCATGGTCCATCGTGAACCCTCACCAACAGAGTTAATGCTTCCAAACACAAACGTTCAGCTTTTGACTTTCTTCCGTGACATTTGGGAGGACTGCAATTGGCTTTAGTTTTTGTGGATTCCATTTGAGAAATAGTTAAAATATCAGTAGATGCTGGCTGATCCATTTCTTTTGCCTGCACCTTTGCATCTTGTGCAGCCTACACCTCTGCAACCTGCCCAATTGATGGATCCTCCAAAGCCTGAAGATTTTCCTCAAGATTCAATGATTGTGCATTTTTCACTGGGGCCGGATGTTGGGCCTCAATCTACATGCACCACTCAGGTTTTTTTAAATTTGAGTCTGGTTCCAATCTGCACAGTTTCCAGACCTATTGTTGTTACCTAACCATGTGAACTCCTAAAGTAATTTTGGAGGAGCATTCTACAACCTTGAGCCCGACTTGTTTCTCACAATACCAATTTCCCTATAAACAAAAACGAACCATAAAGAGACCTCTATCCAGCACTGAAATGGACGGAGCTTCAAGTTTATTCCAGACATTTTTCATCCACTTTGCAAAATCATCAAGAGCAGGTTGCTTACACAGGAACTTATAGATCAAAGACCTGCTTCCAATCTCTGCTTCCATTGCTTGATCATCCAAGGCGATGACAAGCATCTCTTCAGCCATTTTCAAATGGACATCCCCAGCAAAAAGGAAACTTACTCAGTCCATAAAACAGAGGCATTTTTGTAGGCAGAAAGGAAGCCATGCCAAAAAGGTTCAAAGCCTAATCTATTGGAATTACCGTGCCCAACACCATCTCTGGAGTGTTTGGAAGGTTGCTCAACCCTCATTCTCCTGCCATGCCAACAACAGACCAACAACTCCACTTTTGGCCATGTAAAACCTGGTAGGAGAGAAAAAAAATACTTACTTCGATATTTTCATTTTGATAACAAAGCTCATCAATTCTATTACTAGCCAGTATGTAACAGAAAGCTGGAAATAGTTCAATTCTAAAGGGATATGAATAAAGAATTTGCTAGTCATCGAATTAAATACTTGGGCAATGTGCAGCAAAATATTTCCAAGCATTATTATTGTCTATACCTTCACAGCATTTGATTCCCATGGAAATCTATGCAGGCTTTCTAATAGTGTTACTTTTCTAGATTTTCTTTGCTTCCTCATGTGAAATGCAATTTGTGGGTTGTTCTTACCTGCAAGATTTGTGACTTTAGAATTGCATAACTTATCCCGAGTAATTTTCCAAACAACACCCGATTTGCAAGGGTCGTGGCAAAACTAGAGCATTGCAATAGAGCATGGTCCTCTCCCCTAGCTCGCTCTCTTCTGTCGTTGGTTTCGTGTAGGCACCTCATTCAGGAATGGACTTGGATGAAAGAGAAAGTATAATGAGTTATAAAGTATGTGTACATTGTATATAGAATAATGGTCTTGCTGCCATGCACTGAAAGGTCTTGCATCATTTCAGTGCACTTGAGTATGATATTTTCTCTTAAAGATGAATCAAAATTTCAAGTCTCAAGGATGATTAACTAAACATCCTCTCTAAACACAACACCCATTTTATGGTGCCTTACGACTGCATATCAGTTAGGGAAAAAAGGAAAAATCACTCCATAATAAATACGAGACTCTCATTTAGTAACTCAAAGTGATCATCTAGAAGGGAGAAAAATGGTAACAAATATAACTGTGATATTGCTATTAAGATTCAACCATGTAGTTTTTTGAGTCAAACTCATTGACCCGTGTTTCAAGAGTAGTGGTTCACAAGAACCCATCTCTCATGATAATGAATGGTCCACTTAGCACTCATTGCCCACTAATCTGGGCGACTTATGATGTGCTTATACACTCTTTCATGGGAGGCGACCTAACCTAGACTAATGGCGATTTAGGAGATTATTGTTGAAGGTTGCATGCTTCAACTACACCACTATAAAAAATCAGAAAAATGACTGTCCTATATTGTAAGCATTAATTTATTTTATGGATGTAAGCATTGATTTGCCAATAAAGTGAATTTGTGTATTCAAGAGAGTGTTCAAGTAATAGTTTTCCAGTTTACCGTATGATTTTGTCTCTTTGAATTCTAGACAACAAGACCTTTCAGTGCATGGCTAGGACTTTCGATCATCTATAAAATGACATATAGGGAGTGCATTGCAAATCATCAAAGGCTCATTGGAATGCGGTAAATAATCAAATTTAAAAGATAATTCACTTGTACAAAGAATTTGCATCTTGGCAAGAGAAATTGAAACAACAAATTGTTGTATCCACTCACTGTACTTGTTGTTTTGAATCTTATTGATTTCGTAGATGAGAAATTGTCATTACCAACTAATTTTTCCCCACCATGGGCTTTTCCGAGATGAATCCAGTATTTGAGTTTAAACTTGTGACATTTTATTCTACATTTATTTTTGTATTACATAATATTTCCTTACTCTAGATTGTCAATTGATTAATCAAGTAGCACAATATTAAAATTTCAGTATGTCATGAAGCCTTTTTTGAACCAAAATTTCAAATCAATGAATCTGTACTTCAAAATCCATTGATAAATAGAAGCCCCTATGTTGTCCCAAATTTTCTCATAGGCTTTCTCTACTCTACAAGGTTTTATACCGCATTGACACAAAGCCATTTGCATTGATCAAGTCTCGAGCACTCTTTCAATTTCAAATTTGAGAACAATCTAAGTGCACTATATAATTCTTATTATAGCTTTGGATTTCTGTTCTATTTTTGTTGTAGCTAGTCTATCGACGTCTCCCTTGAACCCCCTATGGGTGCAAGTGCTAGTTATACTATTATCATATCGTAACTCTTTATTCGAGTGGTTAAAGAAACTTGAATTTTATATTAGAATCTTGTGATACTTGTATTTTACGTTAGCTTGCTCTTATTCCCTTTTTTTATGACATTGACTAAAACTACCTAAAATAGTTATTCGACAAAGAGGTAGAAATGAATGAAGGGTCCACTTCCCCAATTATTTGAGCCAATTTTGTTTTGTTTATAGGTCATATATCCCTTTCATTCTTTACTTAGGACAAACCCCTCCTTGCCTTCTGCATGGTTGAAAATGTTGCACAATATTTATGCCATTTATTTGGCTATGTACGGCCCTTAATAATTGATTTTGTAGGGCCCCCCTGCCCCCTATTAGTAATGAGCATTAAGTGATATTCATTGCTTTTAAAGTGTCGACATTCACAAAACTACCTACTCATGTTGTCCTCCATAGAAGAAAGAGTAGATGGGACCATTCACCTCTTTAAAGTATATAGAATTAAATATAATATAATAAAGAAGAATTAACTTTATTAACATATAATAAATATTTATGGTTTGTGAAAATTATGGGTACAATATTTATGATTATCATAATTAATTGCCTCTAGAGTGTCTCTTTAATTTGGATAGTAAAATTAGGATAAATAGTAAAAGTAGGGCCAAACTACCACATTTTAAGGCCTAATGTATTATAAAAGCTAGAGAGTCATTTTCCAAGTCCTAGTGTACGCAAAAGGCTAGACCATCCTTGGTGCGTTGAAAGAGATTGATTATTTATTGACATGCAATTCATGCTCTCGATACCAATGAATTGTTACAATAATTTAATATTGTTATCCTCCCATAAAAAACGTCAGACTGTCAATAATAACACTTCTTATCTAGCACATGGGAAATGTTGACCATCTTACCCAACACATGGGCCTCCCAATTGAACTTTATTTAGATTCTATAGAATTTTATCCATAACTTTTCTATTGGGTGAAAGAACATATTTTTAGTGTTTATAAGCTTTGATCATACCCCCTATTTGTTGATGGTAACATCTCACTTATAGTTTCCATGTTTACAATCTTAAATATTACCACTTAACACAAATGTGTTTTAACTTTATGTCCATCTCTAAACAAATTTACAAAAAGACAATATTTTAAAAATCAATGAACATGAAACCATTTCTCATTTATTTTGAACAACAAAAAAAAATGCTTAAATTGTTTGAAAGGAAATTGCATGAGAATATTACCTATGAAAATATCTAACCTAACACATTGTCTAGATCTAAGACATCAAGAAGAGGATATTACTTAAGGAGGGACAACAACTTGAGCCTTGAAAGGAAGGGTTGTAATTCTCTATATAATATATTTGCCTGTATTCTAATTCTTAAACTTAATAAATTATGTGCAAAGAATTGTGGGTGTTTGAAGTAAATATTTTTTTATAGTCACTCTATAATTCCATACAATTAGTAATTTTTAACAATTAGCAAATGGGTTAATGAGTGCCAATAAATTACTCAATAGTTCATAGAAACATTATTGTCTTGTTATATTATATAATCCAGAGGTTTTCCTTCCACATTATCAAATCCATCAAGATTATAGTCTGATATGAAGATAAAATTTTAAAACCATGTATGTAAATGCAAAATATCAAACCTTAACTAGTGCTTAGAAGTCCTCTCAAAAAAATGCAACACATTTTGTAATGTCAAATAGAATATAATCATGTTCTCATTATGAACATTAAAGAAATGTGTGCAATCTTGTTTAACCAAGCTTGTATCTAGTTATTGCTAAGGAGTTTAATAGAGGTGGAAATTGGGCACAATTGTGGGTGTTGTAGTCACAAATTCATTCGTGAGAACATGAAAAATCATCCTTAAAGCATGGCTCCTTACAACTAAAATTTTAAAAGTGTTTGTGATTTTATAGAGAAATTAAAATAATGTAGGGTTACACATTTCATATACATGATAAATTAGGAATTTTGGTTAAGGTCCACTCTATTTTTCTTTCTAATCATACTAATGATGAAATGGATATTTCTCCTCATTTAAGAGGTTGCTAAAAATATTAGGTTCTCAAATCTTGTCATTAAAAAAGAATCAAAAATATTTTGAGGTGTGTAGAAGAGATATGTGTCAAGGAGAAAACAAGCTAGCATAGATGACTTTCTTGGCTCTTTGTGTATATCTGAAGATTTTTGACAATTTCATTTTTTTATTAGATTTTTATCTATATACAAAGTTCAAGTATTTTTATTGAACTTATTTGTTAGCTTGTTGTACATGTAATATGAAAAATAAAAGAGATAAAATTATTTTGTGAGATTCACTTGATTATTAAAATGTCAATTATTTTTGAATTTTTTATCAAATTAATGATTGTAATATAATTACATCTTCAATTTTATTTTGACTAAATAATAACAAACAACTATAATAATAATTTTTCAAATAAATTTAATATTCATCTTAAATAAATTGACCTTTTAATTTTATAAGAACATAAAACATTATAAATAATATTAAAATTATAACGATTTTTATTTGTTAATGTTAATTTCAAAAGTTAACTATATTTAAACTAATATTAGAATTACTATGGACATTGAAAGAAGTGGTCAATGTGCTTTGATAAACATCCTTTATGTTGTAATTTATGACATTTTCAAATTTGCATTAATACAATAATTCTCCTTTTCAAATAATGTAACAATTCCCTAGTTATTTAATCCATGCAAGAGTAAGTACTTTTTGTTTTCTTTTGAAAAGCTCATATCTCCTTTTGAACCAACTTTAAAGGACAAAGCACCACTTCCTTTTCATATGGTTGAAACTTTTGGACAAAGTTATAGGGGAGAAGACCCAATTACCGCCACCCATTGAATAACTGCCACCTCCATGCTCACTTCACCTCCCAAAAAAAAATCACTTTGATCCATTAAAAAACTTTATTTTAACAAATAAAAAATTACAACAACATCAATGGCTGCTCATAACACAATGAGTAACTCATCAATCATAATAGATAGCTAAACATGCTTTTGCATTTATAAAAAAAGTCAGGTTGCAGATAAAAAGGCTCATTTACAATTTAATTTAAAACATTTACTGTTACAAATATCCCCACTTGCAAATGTTTATCCCTCATTACATTTTATATTTACAACTACACATGCACACTTAATGGTGCTTTACATGACATAATCACAATCTCGTATTAACTCAATGGGATTTGAAATGCACAATCTTCCACACACTCCTTGGAAGATACATGTATTTACTTCATTTCCTATAAGTACCTACACAATTAAATATAGGTGTAAGGCTCCCCAAATAAACATCAAATCCAAATATAATGCAGAATTCAATCATATCATCTTTAAAAACCTACATAACTAGCAGCTTCAAATTCAAATGCTCAAACAAATTCAAATTTGAAACACAACAACCAAATTGAATGCATTCAATTGTTAGATTTGAATTCTTAAATAAGAGGGGGAAAGCAACCAATGACATTCATAATTGCATCTTGTGAAGAATTATTCTCTACAAAATCCAGAGCATCGACAGGCATCCTTTGCACATTCCTCCAATATCCCAAGTCTCAGGTTGGTACTTTATACATTCTACTTATAGTTATTTTCATGAATTGTGCATTTAACATTTATATTTATGCAATGTCTTTTTACTTTGCTTTATAAGTAAATGAAAGGTCTTTTTTGGTGATGGGTTTTCACTTTGCTTTGTGCTCATTTTCTATTTTTTTTTCATTTATATTTGTCATTTATTTCTACAAATACGTGTTTATATTTGTTTGTTTTTGGTCATTTGTCATTTATTTCAGGGTTTATATTTGTCATTTATTTATGCTTTTTTTTGCTCATTTCTCAGGGTTGGTCATTTATCAGGGTTTATTTATATGTATATACATGTGTATATATATATATATATTTGTGCATATATACATATGTATATATATATGCATTTAATATATGTGTCTATATGTGTATTATGTATTTAAAAACATATACACAGATATATATACAAATACATGCATACAAATACTTACATATAAATACATATATACATGTATATATATACGTATATACATACACAAACACACATATATATACGTATATAACTCTGTTTAAATACGTACCATTTGGCTATCCAATACAACAGACTAGCATTTGTTTATATTTTTCTACTTTCCATTGCACATACAGCAGGCCAACATACATATATTTGTCATTTTACATTCTATATCTCTTGTTCATTCAGCAAATCGATATATATATGTGTGTATCCTTTGCCTATCCTTTGAAAATGTAAACAATGGTACTGGTTAATCATTTTCTTCTGCATCTTATTGAATTTGTAAAAGAATGTGTATAATGATATATAACACAACTTATTAAATTTGCAAATAAAATTTGTACAAATGTGTTATATATATAACATTGTACACATTCATTTACAAATTCAATAAGCTGTGTGTTTGAATTTGTAAATGAATGTATGAATGTTTTATGTATAACATTGTACACATTCCTTTACAAATTCAATACGTTGTGTGTTTGAATTTGTAAATGAATGTATACAATGTATTATTTATATATAACATTGTTCACATTCATTTACAAATTATGTGTTTGTTGTCTCTTGTTCATTGAGCAGATCAATATATATGTTTGTATCCTTTAACTATCCTTTCAAGATGCAAACAATGGTACTGGTTAATCATTTTCTTCCGCATCTTTCACAACCCATGAAGGGTTTATTCGATGATTGAAAAATTATTACTGCTTGTTTATGAAATAAATCATTCCTCTTACACTCCTTTTCGCCATGTGTTGTTTCAGATAAATGTGGAATTCCAGGCAAGGGTTTCATGAGATTAATTCCTTAAGCACACAAATTTGGAAAAAACCAAGCAAGGGTTTTCACAAATATGTCATATTTTAAATGGGTTTGTCGATTTATGCCCATAGTGACATGGGTTTTTTTATAAAAAGGTCAAAGCAGACCAAAAAATATTATTTTGCAGACATGTGGTCAAACCCATGAAATTCCTCATCATTTCTAGAGACAAAATCATGAGACAATCGACTTTACCAGGTCGTATTTAATCATTTAACCCCAAAAAAACCCGTATTTGGAAAAACAAAGCAAGGGTTTTCACAAAAATGGCATATACTAAATGGGCTTGCCGATTTATGCCCATATTCACATGGGTTTTTTTAATAAAAAGGTCGATGCAGACCAAAAAATATTTTTTGCAGACATGTGGTCAAACCCACGAAATTCCTCTATCATTTTTGCAGACAAACTCATGATACAATCGAATTTACCAGGCTGTGAGTGCGCGATAAAATGAGGAGAGGAAATCATTTAACCCCAAAAAAACCCGCGTGTAAAACACTAGAACCATGACCCGACAAAATCAAACAACACATGGTGAAAAGGCGTGTAAGAGGAATGATTTATTTCATAAACAAGCAATAATAATTTTTCAATCATCGAATAAACCCTTCACGGGTCATGAAAGATGCAGAAGAAAATGATTAACCAGTACCATTGTTTGCATATTCAAAGGAGAATGATGTTTGATGTTACCTCAAGGCGTGTGAACTAGCAGGATCTGTGGAGAGTCGTTGCCATCTGCATCGCTTCCATTGTCGAGAACCTTCCAGACAGAGCGCACGGTAAAATGAGGGAAAAGAATGAGATACCCACAAAAAAAACATTAGTGATATGCATTAATCAGACCCCAAATGAATATTAATTAGGGTGTAATGTGTTTGGTGTCCGGTGCTAATGTTAGGAGATTAATATGTAGGAGTGATTTTTAATGGGTGCCAAAATTATTTTATAAGGTGCTAATGTGAATTAAACCCATTGACTTTTGAGCGGATTTGAATGATAAAATAGTTTTAATTAAATGTTAATAGTGACACATTTAGGTGTTTTTTTTATAAAAAAATTGGTGGTTATAGCTGGCGGATATTGGGACGTTAGGTGGCAGCGAGCGGACAACACCTCTAAAAGGTGTTTTTTTTACCTCCGTACGCATATCCAAAGCTCTCGCACTCTACCAAATTTCCCACAAGCCAAAACCTTAGTTATAAGCACTTAACTCGTGAGCGAAAAAAACCCATAATTTTTTTTCGATTTGACGTACGGTTTGAATTCTACAGTTGCGTGAAGTTAGCCCTACCGGATACTGGGTCTTCTCCCCTAATGGTGTTTATAATTATGTATAACTTCAAGGGTGATAGCATAATAGTTCTCTCACCTTTTTTAAATGAGACACTCAAAATTAGTGTTTTTTAATTTATGTCAAATATAAAAAACAAACAGTTAAGAATTTAAGGATGGTGTAAAATTTAAGGATGATGTAAACTAAAGAATGATGTAAAATTTAAGGATGGTGTAAAGTAAAGAATGATGTAAAATTTAAGGATGATGTAAACTAAAGAATGATGTGAAATTTAAGGATGATGTAAAATAAGATATAAATTAAAAGAAAAACATAATTTTTGTAAAGCTAAAACTAATGGTTGCATACTTACAAAATGATTAATCTAAATGATTTTATTTGACCCAAGTCTAAAATGTGGAGAAATTTTTTTTATCAACATTTTGATAGGTGTGGAGGAGACTCAATTGAGAGTTTGATTTAAGTCTAGAGTGTTCTACCTAAGGGGGTTTGATCTAACTTTATTCAAGCAAACCCTCTTAAATGGAAACCCTCTAGGCTTCAACCATTATTCTTTCTTTAAAATATGTTATTTCAAGCAAATAGTAGGATGCCCCACAAGTGAAAAATACTATTGTGTTGTCAACCCAAATTTTATTTTGTAGTATCTCCCTAGTCCCTCTTGGATGACCAATTATTATTAGTAATAAGAAATAAGTGTTATTGATTAGTTTTACAAGCTACTAATGTTATCCTCCACAAAAGAAACAATTCATGAGACTACCCAACTCTTTCAAGTCAATAGTTAATTTAAGGGGGTGGAAATTAGTAAATTAAAGGTTTTTATTAAAAGAGTTTAAATAATTGAAAAATGTGAGGTATAGATTCATTTTCAAGTGCTTGGAGTGCAAGTATACCATCCCATACACAAGAGTTGTTTGATCCACTTTAGGAAATTCTAATTAATTGTGCTTGTCAAATAAAATTTTAGTTGTAATTTTTTTGGGGAAAAAATAAGAATTATATTAAGAAAGACTTAAATACAATTGTAATAGAATTATTTTTAGATGACCATCACCATCACAATAAGAAATAGAAGAAGAATCCACCAAGGATCCCTGTAAAATCAAATGACATAATACAAGTGATGGAACTTCATATTTTTGCTCCTTGTGTTCCATTCCTACCCTACCTTATGTCACTGGTCTTCCATGGTGTCAAAAAATTTTCCTTGGGTTGAGGGTTTTAGCCTTATTTACATGTAAAACCCTTGTGTTTATCTTACGCCTTGGTTGGGATCTATTTCACTGTTACTTTTTGAAGGGTTTTAAAACATCTTATGTCTTATCGTTCCGTCTAGGCTGGGTCCCTTTGGTCTCAAATATTTTATTTCCTCTGCTGGGTTTTATTTTCCTAAGTCTTGGTTGGCCCCATGTTTCATCGTTTAAAAACAACTTATGTCGTTGTTTACCATCCACCTAGTGATGTCCCCTTGTCCTTTTAATAAATGTTTTATTTTGCAGAGGGATCAAATTCACACTACCGTTGATCAATTGCCTTCAGATATCAACGGTTGCCCGCCATCGCGTGATCAAGAATTGCAGGATCTTTTTTATCGTGATATCATGGGCGGGCGCCACATTTGCTTTCTGGTGAGGCTGATGGGGATAGGCTTGGTAGACTGTCGATCAATTATCATCAGATATCAACGGTTTCCCGCCATCGCGTGATCGAGAATTGTAGGATCTTTACTGATCGCGATATTGCGGGCGACCGCCACGTGGATTTCCTTGGTAGCATATGGTATGGTGGGCCCCTTATTGCCATGTTGGTGATTGTGTCAACTTGTTTTGAAGACGGTCATTTGATGATTTGATCTAACTGAAGGATCAACGGCTAGAAACTAACGGGTGGTAAATTAGATGTTGTCGTTACAACAGTTTCCAGTTTTGCTTTGATAGCAGTCTTGGCATGGGTTTCTTGTGGTTTTTGTTGTTGCATCAACTTTCCTCAGCTGACATGATGAACGATAATATTCTCCAGGGTGATGGTTGTTGTAACAAATTTTGGAATATCACCAGGTGTGCCAATTGGCTGGTGAAATGTGTACTTTCTAGCCTGATGCTTGTTTGCTCCTTCATTTTCTATAAGAAGGATTTCAAGGCCAGAAGTACGGGTTAGCAATTTAGATAATTTTTGGGTCGAGTCTAGGTAAAGTTGCAGAGAAAATTGTAAAGTCTGATGGTTTTAGAGAGAAATGCAATTTAGGTTTTGAATCATTCTGTGACAGGTTTTGAGTTCATGGGGATTTAATGTTGTATAACAGTACTAACATTTGAGTTGAAATGATAAATTCAAGCTCATTTCTCTCCATTGTACATGCATATCTAAACTTTGAATAAAATAACTAAGGGTTGTTTCATTCATCTCACTGTTGTGGTGTGTATGATTCTATTTTAGCTTTAATTCAAGGAATTAATTAAAATGCTTGAATGGGATTGTAGGCAGATGTGTTCTATATAAGGATTTATAAGTAGTATTGAGTTAGAATGCATATTGATGAGATTACAATGCAATGTCGTCAAGGATTTCATATGTTATGTGTTAAACATGTCATATACCCTTAGATGCTTATGAATTTAACTCCTCTAATGGATAAATGGCACTGATCTAAGTTGTAATTATTCGTATGATTCAGTATTTGTTTGTCTTTTCCTAGAGCTTGCTACAAATTGAAAATCAATGACTATCTTATACTATGGATTGTGTTTTGTTATATCATGCTCTAGGTAGTTGATATTATCAATGAACAACCGATTCTATTCGATATTATCCTATCATGTTGAGCTATTAAGTGAGATTATCTGCTATTGTTAATGTTGTTTATAATAATGGTGTAGAGGTTGTAAACACATTAAGGGATCACCCTCCCAGGTCTTGCAAAGCCCAAAGTGTAGGAGGCTTCTTAAAGTCCTCGTCAGTTGGTCCATGTCCTTCGAGTTGCCCTTGATTGGAATTGGCAATTCCATAGGTAGATTAGAAGACCAACCTGGTTACATTGTAAAATGGAACCAATAACAATAAAGAACCATAACTCTAGTAATGTTGAAAAATGAGGTGTTTTCTTAGCTTAATACTCTGTAAAACTTTAATATTGATGATCTAAGTAAGCTTTTTCTTTGTTACATATATTCTTTGTGGGTGATTATCTTGATTAATCCATTTTACTGTTGTAGAATGTAGACAGAAGTTGATAGAAGAACTAGACAAGATATTAGAAAGATTACACAAGATATAACGTGGAGAAACCCTTTCGGGTAAAAACTCCACCAAGAATTATTCTATTATTCAATCTCTGAATTACAGTAGCTCCAATTATTGCTTGAGAATGCTTCTTTTGTATTTACCAATCTTTTTCACACCTGCAAATAACAATTATAAAAACTCTCTTCAACTTGAATGAGATATAGAGACAATATGCAACCTTGTAATCTCTAAAAGGTGATAATTACAATGCACAAGCTCAAGCCCTTGAAAAGGTACGCCATATTGCTTCAAGTTGAGTTATTCTATGAAGACTAAAGCTTACAACATGTGCTTCATGCATTTGGGCATCCCAAACTGAAGCTACAACTCATCCTTCACTTTGGTGATAATTCCAAAGCTCTTCCTCAAAGTTGGCACCCATAAGTAATCCTACTTAATTGAGCCTTCAGAAATATCTTATCATGCAAGAGAGGTAAATCCAAGAAAGCATCTTGGGCACCCAAGTTGGCTCCAAGTTATTTCTAGTTAACTGAAACATTTACTCAACACCATTCATGCAAGAATGGTCATCCCCTGTTAACTGGAGGTAGTCCCTGTTATCTACATCATACAACTCAATGTTATTAGCCATGCATTCCAAGTTAATTGAAGTTAACTAACATACAACTGAAACTAACTTAAGACAACTGAACCATAACTGAACTAAACTAAACTAAATTGATTCTAAACTGAACTGAACTGAATTGAACTGAACTTCAAGCATGCAAACATCAAACCCTAACTCCTAGGATCTTTACATGCATTCAGAAGTGTTAACTGTTACTCTGTATGGTTAACTGAACACAAGGTGAGTGTCACCTTACCATGTGGGTGCCCCATGTGCCCCTATTATTTAGGAACTCACTATGGATGCCCTCACATGCTACTTACATTTAGAGTTAATTACAAATGTCAATAATCATGATTATTTCATCAAATATATCTCATCCTAATCTTAGTGTTGTTGAACACATTCCAAAAATCTAGGAGATACATAAAATAATTAAAGTTTAGGATTTGCAATTAAATGGCATCCTATTTCCAACAAGTAATACCTCAAGATCACCAACCTCAACCTTCTTAATCTAATCCCTTTGTTCTTGATTAAGAATTTGAAAAAGTGGCTAAGATTTATATTGATCCAAATCTCTCTAGTTTTCCACTTTATCTAGTCAAGGTCTCCTTCAAAGGCCCATTTAGCTAAGCAATCAAAAGCCTTGTTCCATTTCCTAGAAATGTGAAAAAATATATAACTTCAAAATTCTTGGTCATACAAAGAATTTTCTGTCACCAGGGCTAGTTTCTAAGATGAGCACTAAAAATTTACACTATGTAGAAGTGAGATTAGAATAATAGAATCAATCTCACATAATATATTTTTCTAACTACCTCTTTCAAGAGAAAATATAATAGCTCAAGCTTCCATTTGATTATTAGAATGACTACCTAGGTAATTAGAGAAGAAAAATTGTACTGAACTTGCATTATCGTGACCAATACCACCAATCCCCACTATACCTAAGTTGTCCCTTAAGAACCCATCTATATTGATTTTTAGGAAATCATAGGAAGAGGGAGACCACTTACCTGAATGGTTCACCCTCCTATTTTTCTTAACTCTATAGCCCATCATAAACTAAGAGATAAAAGGAAATTGTATCTCTAGAAGTTTTACAAGGCGTAAATTCAAGAAGGTAAGAGGGCCCTAATCACCAAATTTAGCCTCAATGGTCTCCTTGAGCATACTCTTGATTTTATGCCAACTTTAATAACTACATTCTTCAAATCTTGGAATATATGACAATTTCTTTCTAACCATATTTTCCAAAGAACAAAGGAGGGGAAAAAATCCTATCTAGCCAAAAGGAAAGAGGTCGAAGCAAGGGGTCAACCAAAACTAATCTAGAACTTTAAAAAATAAGTAGAATGAAAATATTTTATTCTAAATTTTCCATCAAAGCTTCCATAATTCTAAAGAGAAGGAAAAGTAGAAAAAAAGATCATTTGTATCTTCTTCATTTACCATAAAAAACACAAATGGAAGTCCCATGAAAGACTCTCCTACAAATATTCTCATAGGTGAGGGACTTGTTCTCACTCAACAACCACATTAAAAATTACACTTAGGTCAACCATACTTGTTCCAAATTATTTTCCAATCAAGGAGCTCAAATTATGATTCTTTTTTTAGCTCTAGAGAAAGATAACCAACAACTATTGAATATTCACCTTTGGGATTATGACCCGATGAAAGAATATCAGAGTCCTCTAGAGAGGTACATGGCCTGGTAGCCAAAATTGAAACTAAGGAATTCATATCCTCTTCAGAACCTCCTCTAGGACAAATTTTGGGCTCCTTCCAACCCTGGAAAATAATTATGTTTGAAATCAACTACCTTAGACCAACCAACCTCTTGAAAGATGTCACAAAGAGGTTGAAGATGAGGAAAATAATAGATAATAGGAGGATGATTGTCCCACGTAGAACAAACCTTGCTTGATAAGCGAAGCTCCCTTCTTAATAATGCTTCAAATTATAGAACCTTTCCCACTTAATTCCAATTGTGGGAAACTCCATCCACAACCCCTCCTAAGTATTTGAAATGAGAACCTTGGCCTAAGGGTGCATTGGATTCCTACACCACCTTGAGTATAAGTTGGTTATAAATTTTTATTACAGGTCATTTTACGTATTATTTATATAAATAGAATTCAATCTTTTAATAGTTATTACATTTTATTAATATCAAAATAAAATGGATGGTAGTTACATTAAATACAATCAATAATGAGAAAATATTAAATATTATTTACAAAAATCAACCTACTATAAATATTTATGGTTTATCAAAATTAGTGAGTTTAATATCTACAATTATTCAAAAAATTACCTCTATAAACCATCTTTAATTTATAGTATAAAATGAGGTTATAATGATTAAAAATAAGGCTCAAATCATCACTTTCTAGGCCCTAGTGTAATCCAAAATCTAGATTATCAATTTCTAGGCGCTAGTGTAAGCCAAAGCCTATACTATCTTTGGTGTTGGGCTGAAAGAGATTGATTATTCATTGACCTATGATATGTACCCTTGATAACAATAGGTTAGTATAATAATTCAAGATGTTTATCATCTCATAAAAATATATTCCATCAATAATGAAACTTCTTATCTATTCATAGGAAGTGCTAACCAGCCTACCTACCACATAAGACCATCATTAAACTCTATCTCCTATGTTAAATTTTATGTATAAACTTTTTATTGGGAACAAACACACGTTGTTAATGTTCATAAGATTTGATTGTATTCCTCTATTTTTTAGTAGTAATGTTCTACTTGTGACTACCTCACTTGAGGTCTTAAATATTACCTCTTCATGTGTCTTAACCTATGTTGCCATCTTCAAGCACTTTTACAAAATAACAATGTTTAAAAATCATTTGATTGGGAAACCATTTCACATTACTTTGAATGACATAAAAGTATTGCTTAGATTATTTGAGAGGAAATTTTCAATTTAATACTAATTGTGAAACCATTTAACCTATCACATTGTCTAGATTTGGGGTATTGGTAAGAGGATATTATTTAGGGAGAGACAACAACTCTAGTCTTGAATGGAGGGTTATAATTTTCTATATTTAGTATCTACCCTTATTCTACTTAAAATTCATAATTTTTTTGTGAAAATAATTATGGATGTTTTAAGTAAACTTTATTATTATCACTTAACAATTTCAAAGAATCAAAAAAATTTAACAATTAAAAATTAGATTAATGAGTGTCAAAAGTATTACTCAATAGTGCATAGATATATTTTTGTCATATTCTATTATGTAATCTAGAATTTTTCCTTACACATTGTAAATCATTCAATATTCCATTTCAATATGTAATATAGGAGTTTAAAACCATGACTAGAATTTTGAAATACTAACCATTATCCATCGTTTGAAGGTCCTCTTAGATATATGCAACAAAGTGGGTAATGTCAAATATAATAACATTATTTTTTTATTACGAACAAAAAAGAACTATGTAAAAATATTGTTTAACTAGGTTTATACATTACTATTGGTATTGAGTAAATTGGAGGTGGTGATTGGGTACAATTATAGGTGTTGTAGTCACAAAGTCATTCATGAAGCTTTAAGTTGAGGAAAAAAATTGCATCTCCCTTTTTTTTTTTAAATAAAGAGGGGTAAAAATTTATTAAATCAAGAGGAAACCATACAAATCAGATAGGGGCCCAACACTAGTCACCCAAGGATCGAGGGGCCAATAACCAAAACTAAAAAAACACTTATAGGAGGAACTAGTCCCTCAAGAAGCATTACTAATAAATCCCATCATCCAACCATGTCCTCAATAACTAACCTATCAAGAATTTGGGAATATTCTTGGTATAATTGCTCACAATCTTCCACCTGCCAGTTCCCCATATTCTCAAAGGCCCATTTAGGTAAGCAACCCGCCACACTATTCCACTCCTATGGAATATGAACAAAGGAGACAAATTCAAGCATGGTACTCAATCGAAGAATCTGTTGAACCATTGAAGCAAGTTGCCAATTAACTCCTTCAACCATTTGTGTGTTCAACATATTAACAAAAATTTGAGAGTTAGAATAAAAAATTATCTTACGCCACCCCAAAGTATAGGCTCTTTTTAGAGTTGTAAGAATAGCAAGACCTTCCATAAGATTATTTGCTTTGTGGCCCTTATAAATGGAAAAGAAAAAAATGACTTTCCTAATATTGTCACACCCAACTCCACCAATCCCAACATGCCTAGGATTTCCCCTGGAAGAGTTGTCAATATTAACCTTTAGAACACCTACCATCCCTCTAAGTCTTCTTACTTAAGTGACAATTCCTCCTCACTCAAGAAGATTTTGAATCATTGCCATGTAAACCCAACCTCTTTTCCACCCCTCTTTCCCCAAAGCCTAAAGGGGTACACACTTCACATCTAGCCCTCACTGTCTCTTGCACCATGCCAAAAAATTCTCTACCAACTTTATTCCCCAAAAGATCCTATGATTCCTTTCAAGCCATATCAAAATGATGTCTATAATGATCCAATAGAACAAAATTCTATAAATACATATAGAACAACTAAAAATAAGTCATCCCACACAAACAAAAAGTTTCTAGGAGCTAAAACGTCTAAGTAATTCACCAGAATGTGGAAACACAAAAAAATGGATAAAATGTACCTAGAGAAAAATATGGAAATAGTGCATGGATAGCTATGAAGATCTCTAAAAGACCTTTCCAGTGTTGATAGAATCACAAAAAAAAGAGAAATGAGTCAAAATTTGTGAGCTCAAGAGTGAAAGCAACACATATGACTTTGAGAAGTGATAAAATGTATTAGCAAAAAAATATAAGAAAACAACTAGCACCATTAGATAGTACTCGGATCCAACTTTCCAATGATATCTTGTTTTCTTATTTTCAATATTTGAGAAAAAAATTATTGTGATTTTCCCAATTCTACTAAAAAAGAAAAAAGAAAACATTTTTTTTTAGCCCCCTAGTGGTTGGGCGTTGGTCACCCATGCAAACTTGGGGCAACACTGAGGGGTGCTAGTGGAAGGAAGGCACTAAAAACAAGGTGGCTTACAAGCTACCAGTGGCCTAGCTTAACGGCTAGGAAGTTGTGACAACAAATTGCAAGTGAGTGTAGAAATAAGCGCCCATTGCTTATAATAGTGCTAAGTGATTTAAAAAAGTGTAGTGCTTTAAATGTGCCCTAATTTTATTTTTTTTAATTCTTTTTGCAAAAAAATTGTATGGATAGGTCATACAAGGGCTTGCCTCAAAAGCTCCTGATGGAAAAATAGGGAAAATTTATAGCCAAAATTCGTATTTGGCCTCTTGAATGCAATGGTGAGGCCCCTTTTATGCAAAAATACACAAAAAGTTCACCCAAATCCAAAAATTGTAAAAAAAATGAAGATTCTAGATTTGAAGCCTTGTAACCCTAGTTGAAAAACAACCTCAAAAATTGAGAAGGGGTTCATTGAATCCATGCTTTGATACCATATTAGAATTGTGAATAACACAAGACACAAGATCAAAAAATGAACAAAAACACCTTCAACACAAGATATCTGCAAACAATAATCTACTATATCATTAACTAAAAAAACTTATAAAATGCAACTCAAGAGTAATAATGAACCTCAAGAGTCTTCAAGAGGGAGAGTGCAAATTATAAGAGAAAACATAAATGATAAAAGGATTAGATCATGACAAGTGTCATCATCCTATGTGATCAGACATAATGATCTAATAATAGCTCACTCTAGTTAACAAAAAAAAGCACTCCTAAGTTTAGCTTAAGTGCTTGGAAAGAAATTAACCTAATAATCAATTGAAGATTAATTAATTATTAGCTAATGCATGATTACTCTAACAACTTTCAATCTCATCCAAATGCCTACCAAATTCCCCCTAAGTCTTTTTAGACTACATTTTTCTATTGCAATTACAATTTTTCTTTCCTTTTCATTTGTGAAATTTATCTCCAGAACTTCCTCATGCATTTAGATACTTCTCGATGCCTCCCACTTTCTTACAATTCCTTTTACTACTTGAATCCCCAAAAAAGACCGATGGCCCCAATTTCCATGCAAATATTTCTCTTACAAAACTTTTCCTTGCATTCAAACTCATCTAGTTACCCTTTATTTATTCACATCCTAATGAACCTTAGATCTTCACATCTTGATGGTTCTTGATTTCCCACAACATTCTTCTAACCCCACCAGTTTTCCATAATTTCTTCTTCAACTCTATTTTTCTATGATGTTTGGCTATGAAACTTCCTTGCAAAACTTCCTTGGGTATGCCCCATGTTTATCTACATATCCTGATGAATGTGATTTCTCTACGTGAATGTTTTTGGTGGTTCCCCCCTCAAATTTTCATAATTTTCAAAAGAAGATGCCAAATGTGTTAAGAGAAATTTTGTTAACCTGCAGATCTTTCCCTGAGGCCAGTAAGGATTTGAAAATGTGTCCCATCATTCTAGGACATGGTATGGTTGACCTCTCTCCATCTCAAGTGCTATAAGTATGGGTTTTGGCTCATTTTTGGGAAAATTTTAGCTTTTTCAAAGGAGGTTTTGCATAAGTTAGATCTAGCTAATATTTTTAAGAAATCCAAGGCCAATGAAGGCACTTTTATGGAATGTAACCTTCAACATAAATAAAATGATTTAGTTTTAGTTAAATATATTCATTTATGAATTGTTATGTATGTTTTGGCTACACGATTGGGCAGTTTGGTAAGATGCCTTGGTTGTGATTGCATCATGTATTGTAGGACAATTTGTACAACTCGAGGAGAAATTTGTTTTACCTTAGAGGCTCTTGACTTTGATTTTGATGATTTGACAATTAATTTTATAGTTTTTGAGCCTTCTGAGCACAATGACAAGGGCCATTATGGCTAAATATACTTTGAAATGATAGCTACCTTCTAAAACCACACTTCAAACACATGTTTGCAACTAGGTCCTTTGATCTTTTATTTTGGTGAAACAAAAGTCAATATTGAATTTCTCAAGCCTCTTAAACGCTATGGAATATCTTAAAAATACCTCCAATATTAGTAAAAATATACAATCACTTAGGTTTCAAAAAAACACATATGCAAAACCAAAAGTAATATAAATGCTTATTTTTCTTGTAAATTGTTCTAATTCTCTAGATCATCCAAGGATGCAAGAGAAGAGCATACTAGGTTTTTGAGAAAAATATTAACAATAGATTAGTATCAAATCTCTCAAATGATAGGACTATAAATGAACTATACTAGACAATATAACTTTAATACTATGTTAGATTCTACCTGAATTGAGAATTTGAGCCAAGATATTTTTTAGTTCATATATTACACACACTCTAGTTTATAGATGATCAAATATCAAAATAGTGAAATGGAGAGATTATCCTAAAAAAAGAGAATTCAAGAGAAAATGTAAGAGAATTTAGCTAATTCTCACATTACTCTTTTTGACTAACATAGAAGAGAGGTAAGTGTTGTATATGTAATAAAAATAGGGGAACATACATCCAAGAGGTGTAATAACCCAACTACCCAAAATAGGTAGGAGTTTTATCTACTTGGTAAATACCAAACTATATGGTTGTACTTGGATAAGGATAAATAAATGGTTACAAGAGTGGATAATAAATTCAAAAGAGGGTGTGATACTCAACTACCCAAAGGTGGGTGAGAGTAACACATGTAACTAATGGATTATGATGTGTGCTCTCATATAAACAATGCCTAAATAACCTAAAAAGCCTTAATAATATATGTAGGAAAAAGAAATACCTCTAACATAAGGACACTAAAAACCTACACTAACAAAAATTAATGTGCCAAGGTGGCTAGCTTCTCAACTAAAGAGAAATACTACTTATCTCAAACAAACATTATAAACTATAACTAGGTCAATTTGATGCAAGGAAAAAAAAAAAAAGTTGCATAGATCAAATATGATATGTTGTAAAAATATCCATAGTATAAATTATTTGGCACAAGTGTGTTCAAACAAATGTTCTAACAAAAAATTAGAGATCAATTACTTTCTTGTATTGATAATAAGGATTGAAGATAACAAATAATCATGCAATGTGCCTAAGATGATAAATGTTGATGTAATGCTTTGATAATGTTTGTATAATGCTCTCAATGTAAATTTTCTTTTGGTAACTCCTAGATATCCTATAATTCTTCAATAATCTCAAATGAATGAGGGAATGCATTTAAATACAATGACATAACATATACATCAATATAAATGCACAATTGGTCAACTTACAACAACTAGTGGGAGGGACTCAACCAAATTTAGTTTGATTTTAAAATTTAAAATTTTAAATATACCCCTAATTTCCTTTCTTTTCTCCATTGTTACTTGATAAAATTTAGTGTTTAGTATTTACTTGTGAGAAAGAGCCTCAAGCTTTGATCATCTTGAACTTATTACAAGCATGAGGATGCCTAATGGTGAAAAGTCTATATTAAAGTTATAGTGACTGCACACTATTTAAACAAATATGATTTCAATCCATATTCAATTGCACATACCAAAGGGAGGAAATATAAATTATGCACTTTCCAACTGTTGATGTCTTATTGCTAAATTTTTTAGCTCAAATAACTAGACAATGTGAGGTGTAGATTCATTCCAAAGAGCTTGGGATGCATGTATACTTGTCTTGTACAAGAGTTGTTTGAACCGCTTTAAGCATTCTAAAGTTATTAGGGCTTGAAAATATTTTCAAGATACTTATTATAATTATAACACTCTTAGTTGCAAGAGTCTAAAGGGAACCAATGTCCATATAATTTTGAAAATTATTGTTAATACTTATATATTATCTTTTTTTTATGTGTATCATATACATCATGGATTAGAATACTGTTTTAAACTTATAATAATTGAGTGTTCAAAAGATTATTTCACATAGGTGTGATACGTGGACCCCCTTATTAATATATTTTAAATTTAAACATGGATGAAGTAGAATCACATAATATTTAAAAATCTTCTCCAAAGATAATCATTCTTTGCTTATTGACATAAGTATCCTTGTTCACCTATTTAAGCTTCGTAGCTTAGCATTAGTTGTTCAAAGCCCATATTGTCATTACTTAGTCTAGATTAAATATTCTTTTTTGTATGCATACTCAAAGCACCATATAGTATTGTATGAACTTTAGTATAGTCACTTATATAGAAGATAAAGAAATAACGAGATAAAAATAAGTAAGAACATTTAGTTTATAGATATTTGGAAAAAGAGAAAATATTGACTAGTGATTAACAAAAAATTAGTGGAGCCTCTTATTTGAGTATTGTTGATGTTTAGAGCAGCATTGTGGTCTTCTTCCAGCGATCTCCTTTACTACTTGAGATAAATTAAATGATAGCCAAGGGGCTATTTAATTTACAAGACAACGATTTATTGAAGAGTCATGTCTTTGTGAAGGTTCGATATGATGAAGAGATACAATCTTTCAAAGGCCGACATCACATGTCTTGGATGCGATTTCATTAAAGAGACAATTAATTATTATTATGGCCGACTTCATGAAGAGGCACAATCTTTTTGAATTATATCTCTTTGCTGGGCCGACTTGTTGTTTATGAAAATACATGTCCTTCTCCATCACTTGTATTTATACAAGTTATTCCATTGCATTGTATTATCGATTTCATTAAGTTCATTATCATTCATTGAGTTCAAGTGTGAATTGTCTAGAAGAGAGATTGTGATTTCTATAGAAGAGCATATTGTTTGTCATTGAAGGTTGAGTCTCTAATCAATGAAATTGCATCTGGTTGTATCTAAGTTTGCATCAATTTGTGGTGCTTTTACTGGCCTTCATACCGGCCTCTTGTAAAGAAGACTATTTGTGTTATCATTCAATATATAAGTGATATATTATTGTTGGGTTTTTCTCCCTCAAGAGGAGGGTTTTCCCAGGGTATCTGTTGTGTCATTGTGTGTGATTTTTGAATTAATTTGCAGTACTCTAATATGATCATAAAATTTAACATGGTATCAAAGCGGGTGTGAAGAAGATCGTGATCAGATCTCTTATTACATCGATACTCTTTTCTCTTTCTCATTATTGTCTATCTCTATCTCTTCGTCAAAATGGTGAACAGTCTTAAGATTGAGGATAGACTCAAGGGAGCATCAAATTTCACTTCATGGAGATTCAAAATTATGCTCACCTTGGAGGAAAATGAATTGGTTGAGTTTGTGGAGAGCAAAGTTCCAGAAACTACGGATGAGGAAGAGAAAGTTCAATGGAGGAAGAAAGATATCAAGGCGAAGAAGATGTTAGTTCATTCCGTGAAGGATCATATTGTTCCTATTGTCTCCAAGTTGAAGACGGAAAGAGACATGTTCAAAACCTTGGAGGAGATGTACTAAATCAACAACACCAATCAGGCTCTTGCACTGAAGCAACAACTACATCATGTGAAGATGGTGAAAGGAGAAACAGTTATTGCTTACTTCATGAAGATTTTGGAGTTGAGAGATCAACTCTCTACAATTGGTCATATGATAGATGACAAGGACTTGACCATGCTTTCTCTTAATGGTCTTCCTTCATCATGGGAGCCCTACATTCAAGGAATCAGTGCAAGATCAAAGCTTCCCAAGTTTGTTCGATTGAGGGCGGATTACATTCAAGAGGAGTCTAGATTGGCTGCTAGAGGAATTGGTCAAAGCTCTACTAATGAATACATTCATGTTCTCGCCTCTCAATCCTTGAAGAAGAAAGGAAAAAATGGGAAGAAAGGATACTTCAAGAGGAATAGAGATAATGGAGCCGATGGTGCTCCTGCATTCAAGAAGAAGAGGGACCTCTCCAAAGTGTAATGCTTTAGATGTGACAAGTATGGTCACTTTGCTAAAGAATGTCCAACTAAGCCTAAGCAGCAAGTTGCCATTGCAGATGTTGATGATGTATCCCTACAGAAGGATTCATGTGAGTACTTATTCTATTCAGCATTGTCAAGCAATGTAACTACCAACACCAACACTTGGTTGATTGATAGTGATGCCTCTCACCACATTACCGGATTCAAGGAGCATCTAACAAATTTGGTGGAGAGAGATTCTAGTGAACAAGTCATTATTGGAGATGATGCTAGTTACTCGGTGAAAGGAATTAGAACCTCCACTCTCCACTTGGATTCTGGCATTACCCTGTAGTTGTGTGATGTTCTATATGTTCTAGGCATCAAGCAAAACCTTATTTCAATTTCAACCTTGGAAGACAAGGGGTACCAAGTAGCATTTTCTAAAGGCAAAGTTATTTTGTGGACAAAGAATTCCAACTTCAAGACTACTTGGGTGATTGGAGTTAGACATGAGAGTCTCTATAGGCTATGCACTCGTCCACTTCAGGCACTAGTTCATGATTCTTCAAGCTTGTGTGATCTATGGCATCGAAGATTGGCTCACCTTCACTTCTGAGCTCTACCTATCATGGAGAAGATGGTCACGAGCCTTCCTAAGTTCAACCAGGAGCATGAAGGTACTTGCAAAGTTTGTGCTTTGGGTAAGAATACTAAAGGTCCATTTCATAGTAGAGAAAAAAGATCCAAATGTATTCTAGATATCATTCATTTTGATTTATGTGGTCCAATGTATGTTGCTTCTTCGAGTGGTTTCTTGTATTACATTCTTTTTATTGATGACTACTCTAGAAAGACATGGATTTATTTCTTGAAATCTAAAGAATCTGAGGAGGTATTAGAAAGGTTCAAGGAATTCAAAGCTCAGGTGGAGAATTTGTTCGGGAAGAGGATCAAAGTCCTAAGATCCGATAATGGAGGAGAGTACACTTCTGACAGCTTTCAAAACTATTGCATTGAAACTGGGATTAAGAGGGAGTTCAGTGTACCTTATAATCCTCAACAAAATGTTGTTGCAAAGAGTAAGAACAGATCGATCGTGGAAGCAGCAAAAGCCATGATTCATGACCAGGATCTGCAAACCTTCCTATGGGTAGAAGCTTTGAGGACAACAGTTTATGTTCAGAATAGAAGTCCTCATTGAATCCTAGAGAACATGACTCCTAAAGAATCCTTTAGTGGGAATAAGCCAAAAGTGATTCATTTGAGGATCTTTGGATGTCTAGTGTATATTCATGTATCGAAGGAAAAGAGGACAAAGTTGGAGCCTTCTGGCAAGAAGGGGATATTTGTAGGATACAGTGAAACATCAAAATCCTCTAGGATCTACATCCCAGGTCAGAAGTTGATCAAGATCAGTATAGATGTCACATTTGAGGAAGATGTTGCATTTTAGAAGATCCAAGCGCACTCACATGGAGATTGATAATGAAGAGTCTCCTCAGGATATGGGAGTTGACCATGCTCTTGAGATTTAGAGGGAGATTTCAGAACCAAAAGAAGATGATGATCTAGTTGAGCCCTTGGAACCTACTGATGGGCCTACCGATATTGTGATTGGGAGACAAAAACCTCTTTGGGCTAGGAAAATGATGCAGGAGGCAAAAAGGTTTGCAACACCAAGAGGAACCTTCAAAGAAAGTAAAAGACCTCACAAGTTCTCCAGTTATGTTGCTTTGATGAGTCATTATTGAATCTGAGCCTTCCAATGTTGAGGAAGCTTCTAGTCAACAGGTTTGGAGAGATGCTATGACAGAGGGGTATCAGTCAATTCTCAAGAATGATGTTTGGGACATCGTTCCTAGACCCAAAGGAAAATCTGTGGTATCTTCAAAATGGCTCTTCAAGATCAAGCATGCGGCTGACAGGAGCATTGAGAAGTACAAGGCAAGATTCGTGGCTAGAGGGTTTTCACAAAAAGAGGGAGTTGACTATGAAGAAACATTTGCTCCAGTTGCTCGCTATACTTTTTTTAGAACCATCATCACCATTGTTGCATCTAGAGGATGGAAGATTCATCAGATGGATGTGAAGACAACTTTTCTGAATGGTGTGATCGAGGAAGAAGTTTATATTGAGCAACCTAATGGATTCGAGGTACATGCGAAGGAGTCCCATGTTTGCAGGCTAAAGAAGGCCTTGTATGGTCTTAAGTAGGCTCCTCGTGCATGGTATGAAAGGATTGATTGTTACTTGTCAAGCTTGGGCTTCTCTAAGAATGATGCTGACTCAAATATGTATTTCAAGGTAATTGATGGTGAAGTATTGATTTTGATTTTGTATGTTGATGATTTGATTCTTACTGGAGAAGATCACCTCATTCTCAAATACAAGAAGGAGTCGGCTTTTGAGTTTGAAATGAAGGACCTTGGGCTCATGCATTACTTCCTTGGCTTGGAAGTTTGGCAGAAGCCAGATGAGATGATTCTAATTCAAGGGAAGTACACCATTGATATACTTAAGAGGTTTGGTATGATGGATTGCAAATCCATGTCTACGCCTATGGAGACCTACCTACATAAACTTAAGGAGGCTGCAACTAGTTCAGATCTTGTGGATCCCATGATGTACAAGTAGTTGATTGGATGATTGATGTATCTAGTCAACACTAGACCAGATATCTGCTATGCAATGAGTGCACTTAGTCAGTTCATGTGTGAACCAAGGCAGATACATTTTGTTGCAGCAAAACATATCCTTAGAAACGTGCATGGCACAGTTGGATATGGGTTGATATATTCTTCAGATGTGGATTTAAAGTTGTATGGTTATACTGATTATGATTGGGCAAGGTGTGTCACTGATTGGAAGAGAACCTCTGGATGTTGCTTCAGTTTTGGGTCTACTATGATATCTTGGTGCAGCAGGAAGCAGTCATCTGTAGCATTGAGTACAACAAAGGTAGAGTACATTGCAGCTTGTGTGGCAACTCGGGAAGTAGTGTGGCTTCGTAAGCTCCTTGCAAGATTATTTGGACAATCAATGGAGCCTACTATCATTCATTGTGATAACCAAAGCTATGTGAAGCTTTCTGTCAATCCTATGTTTCATGACAGAACCAAGCATGTTGAGATCAAATATCGTTATATCAGAGATATGGTATTGAGGAAAGCTATACAATTGAGGTATATTAGCACTGATGAGCAAACGACAAACATTCTCACCAAGCCTCTCTCTAAGATAAATTTTGTGTACTTTGGAGACAAGCTTGGTATGGTGGAATGTCAAGCCCTAGTTGAGGAGTCTTAGTATCAGTGATCCTCTTTAATGCATTTCTCTTTTAGAGAGATTTGAGGTGCAAGCCCTTGTTAATGCATTTATCTTTGAGATTTGAGGTGAAAGCCCTTGTTTCCACCCTTTGGGAGAGCCATGGTGGATTTCATGTGTGTGACTCCATGACAACATCACGTGAGAGAGTCTGTGATGATTTTCTTGTACTTGTGTTTCACCCTCTAGGAGAGCCATGTTGAATGTCACGATGAGGTGACAACATCACGTAAGTGATGAACACTTGTACATACCAGACATGGGTGTAGCCATTATGGTTGATATCACGATGAGGTGATATCTGATATCACGATGAGGTGATATCGTTTCTTTTCCACATATTGTTGTAGCCATTGTGGTAGATATCACGATGAGGTGATATGTCTTGTGTAGCTGGAAGAATCCTCCCTAGCTGAGAGGGAGTGTTGACGTTTAGAGCAGCGTCGTGGTCTTCTTCCAGCGATCTCCTTTACTACTTGAGATAAATTAAATTATAGCCAAGGGGCTATTTAATTTATAAGACAATGATTTATTGAAGAGTCGTGTCTTTGTGAAGGTTCGATACGATGAAGAGATACAATCTTTCAAAGGCCGACATCACATGTCTTGGATGCGATTTCATTAAAGAGACAATACATTATTGTTATGGTCGACTTCATGAAGAGGCGCAACCTTTTGGAATTATATCTCTTTGTTGGGCTGACTTGTTGTTTATGAAAAGACACATCCTTCTTCATCACTTGTATTTATACAAGTTATTCCATTGCATTGTATTATCAATTTCATTCAGTTCATTCAGTTCATTATCATTCATTGAGTTCAAGTGTGAATTGTCTAGAAGAGAGATTGTGATTTATGTAGAAGAGCAGATTGTTTGTCATTGAAGGTTGAGTCTCTAATCAACGAAATTGCATCTAGTTGTATCTGAGTTTGCATCAGTTTGTGGTGCTTTTACTGGCCTTCATATCGGCCTCTTGTAAAGAAGACTATTTGTGTTATCATTTAATATATAAGTGATATATTGTTACTGGGTTTTTCTCCCTCAAGAGGAGGGTTTTCCCAGGGTATCTATTGTGTCATTGTGTGTGATTTTTGAATTAATTTTCAGTACTCTAATCTGATCATAAAATTTTACAAGTACTTCCAAGACATGATGCATCCATCATTGGTCACACTTCATGTTATCTTGAAGGTGCAAAGTTTATACCAACTCTTCAACCTATAATATAAACTAATATATTGTTTATATTCTTCCTTTTCTTGAAACATTTGAGCATGATTAAAGGCACAACCCTTTTTAAGTTCTTTGCTAATGAAGTCAATTCCAATAAGAATCTTTAGATAGTATTTTGCAAGCATAAATGTCATGCATCTTTTATTCATAAGAATATAGAAAAAGAATGGTTACAATATCCCCACTATATTTAAGGATGTAAATGCAAGTATAACACTAGGAAATTATCCTTGAATCTTATGTCTTACAATTTGTAATCAAATAAATCTAAATGAGCATATTCAAATATAAGAAAAATATTATAATAAAATTATGTACAACTTAAACAATTTATGTGGTGGGGTAATTCCTATGAAGATTACTTGACTATTCACACTTTTAACTCTTTGGTTGTTGGCTCCTCTAAGAATGATGATTCTTCTCATGATGTTAGGTACTCTCTCTTCATGTGAGGGGTGGCTACAAGGTGCCCGTGAAGATAACTTACTATTCATGATTTTGACTCTCTAGTTGTTGGCTCCTCTTAGAATGACAAGTCTTATCATGGTGTGGGGTCCTCTCTTCTTGTTCCTCTCATGGTGAGTCATGTTCTCGAGGGGATTTCTCTCAAGGCTAGCATGAATTTGGAGAGTCCCAAGTTCCTTCAACTCCTTTTCATGAGTCACACCCACATTTGATTTGGTCACTTAGTGTCTCGTTTCCTCTACTCTAGCTTTTCCTTTGGCTTTAGCACTATGTATGCCTTCTCCTAAGGATGTTGACTAATGATTGACGATATTGGCTAGACATTTCACTAATTTTGTTGCACTCATTGATGAACTCCCTTAGGGGAAATCCTCCCTCCTCTTAGGTTTGAGGATTTTGTTGATAACATTTCTTGGACAATTGTACAAAGATGAAAAAAGTCTTCCCAAATCTATCTCTTAATTGCACACTAGAGTTAAGGGTGTGGGGTTGAATAGGGTAGGGCCTGTTATTATTTGGGTTGGATCCCTAGGTATTCTTTTGAGCTTAACAACTTGGTTGTAGTTGTATTGATTTTTGTTTAGGAGATTAGTTGCAATTGTGTTTTCCTCATTTTTGGGATTTTTGTATATGCTTTGAGTTGTTCCATCTAATATATGATATTTTCAGTCCCTTGAAATTGATTTACCTAATAAAAAACTTAAATAGTTTACATGAAACTTTGTCTTCATTGATCTTGTACAATATATAAGATACAAAAGCGTGATTATTTTCTTACAAAATTATATTTAATTCTATTTTCCACAACCTTAACATGTGTTATAAATATTTTGTTTCCATTTAACCAAACATTGATTTGAGTGTAATCTAAAGATTATACGTTATAAGAAAATCCATAAAAAATTATAAGAAATTACCATCAATATAATACAATTTCATACTCAATAATTTGAAAAACAATTATAAAACTTGAAGAATACATTTTTTATGAAGCCATTCATATTAAATGTATGCAATGATAAATCTATTTTACCTTACTAGGAAGGCGAAACATCATGTCCCAATTTTACATCATTGACAATAATTTAATCAAAGACTAAAAATAATTTCAAATGACTGGAAGAAACTAAGCTATTTTTGCACATTTGTAATGATATAATTTGAAGATGAAAGCTACATTACTGTACATATGATGGCATTCACACCACTACTCTTTCTTTTCCTAAAGATTGTCTTTTGATTTTCCATTAATTTTCTATTCCATGATTAGACCTTCACCAATCAAGATCAACCATTTTACATCCATGCATTGTGCAAGATTTGGCATTTAATATAAAAAATTAATTATTGTATAGGAACATGTTCTTGTGAATGTATTTTTATTTAATTTTATAAAGGAGGTGGACGTGTTGAATAACGTGGGATGTGCTTGGTCAATTTGATGTTATATGCATAATTATATTTTTATTATTCTACAATTTCCATTTGTTTTAAAAAATATATTAAAATAATTATTTTTAGAGTTTTTTAACATTTGTTTATGATTTTTAAATAATCATTAATGAAATAATAAAATATTTATCATTCTAATATTATTATTTAAAATATATATATTTGTTAGTATGTATATATATATATACATACGTATGTACATACATACTTACATACATACAAATAAATAGAATTATTCTTATCGTTACAAAATAAAGATATAGTAAATGATTATACACATATACTATTAATCACACTTTTATAAATATAAATTCAATTTTATCTATTTTTCTATTATTTTTTAATTAAAAAAAGAAGTTAAAAGCATGCTATATTATTTTAGTTGAAATACTATAATTTAATTGTTAAAATGTAGGGGAAAGGCCTCAATTACAACCCATGTTCCAATTACTATTCAATGATACATACTAATTAAAAGCCCACTAAAAATTTCAAATGTACCAATAGTTGTTCACTTTCTATTCAATAGTTACAAAAAAAAAAATTATTGGAAGAGTTGTTCAACTTTATTGGTACCGATAGTGCATGATTATTGAGACATTTTGCATATGTATTGGATCAATTGTGCAAATTGTGTGGTGGTCAAAGCTAATGATTATGGAGACATTAGAGAATATGTATCCTCCTATGTTCATTGTAACTACCCAAAAGCCGAAACAATAGCTATAAGTTGTTAAGTCACATACAAATAAACCCAAAAAAATTGTCAAAATCCAACATACCATTTAGGAGTTTAAGGTGTGCGAAATTAGGAAAAAATCCAAAAGCATAACATCACCAACTTAAAACAAGATATAACAACTTTTATTCAAAATTTATTGAGTGAGATGATGAAAATGTGAGAAGTCATTATCAAATAGAATAAGAAAAGATCAATACTTAACAAATTAAAAATAAAAAAAATCTATTATCTCATAAACTATCTTTAATCCAGGACATCAAAATTCTTCTAATATATTCTAACAAACAAACAAAAAAACATTGAAAACACTATCACATACAAAATATTTGTCACTTCAAAAAAGGAAACGTCTACTCAGCTAGGGGAATGCACATTTGACTGTATTTATTAATTACTTGAAAATAAAAAATACAAATAATGCACATACAAAACAGATGAAAACCAGAAAAAAATCATATTTGACTATATTTTATTAATTAATTAAAAATAAAAAAGTAAAAATATTTTTTATTTTCAATTAATCAATAAATACAGTCAAGGCTGCATGGACAGTACGAGAAAAGGGTGGCAAGCACGTACGGGTACACAATCTTCATTAATATGTCAGCCATGTTACGCTATCAGAACACACCTTTAATTATTCAGTGGTTAAAAAACCCTATATTTTATGTTAAAACCATTTTGTACTCTGTATTTTATATTAGCTCAGTTTTCCATTTTAATGAGTTTGTCCTAATATAGTAGATTAACAGGTACAGGAGACTGTGTAGACCAATTTCAGAAACAGCTGGAAACGATCTGTGGGGTCCTCTTCCTCAATGATTTCAACCGCGTGTAGTACTTTTTGTTCTCTTGTCTACAATCGTGCTTCCCTTCCACCGAATTTGTATCGTATGGTTTAAAGTTTTGCATGACCCAGATTCCTGTAACTGTCAAATCAGGATTTTTTTGTCAGAGTTCAATAATGGAAGAAAGGAAATGAAAGGTTCTTTTATAGTCCACCGGACGGTCTGTTTTTGGGTTTACAGATGGCTTACAGTATATGGGACTCCTCGTACTCCCAATATGAAGGAGGCACCTAACTCTGCTCCACAATACGAGGTGTACATACATTACCCCCTGTAGGATTTGAACTTGTGACCTCTCTTTCAGAATACAAATTCTCCATGAGAAAAAACAATAAATAACCAAATGGATAGTGTAAGGTGCAGATTCATCCCCACGGGTAGTGCACATGCATGCACGGCATCTTGCAGTCCTGTACACCGTTCTGCACAAGGCAGTTCTTTATTTTTCTCTGTATTTCCGGCCCAGTCCACATCAACAGCCAACAGCCTTCGCCAATCAATCTATTCAGGGGCATGTACCTACGCCAGTATGAATTTTGGGAATAATTTCATACATATGGCAATTTGATTTTGTAGGGTCGCCCAGGTCACAAATTTATTCGATGACCAACCAGTTTTAGTGAATTAATGAGCATTGAATGCTATTGATTGGTTTTCAAAACGTGCCTACCACCAACGAATTTATGTGAATTAAATAGTATAGAAGGTTTTTAATGTTCACATATCGATAGTTTATGGTAAATCTTGCTATTTTTATTTTATGAAGTATTATTTTTTTTACAATTTGATAGAGAAATCTCACATTTTTTTAATAGTTTTTTTTTAATCTAGTTTTTTTTTAATCTTGAAAAGAAGTTGCTGTTAAATTATTTATGTACTTAATTCTAGTATGCATATGTAAACTTTACAATCTAAAATAAAAGTGTTTTATGTCAATTGTTTCAATTGTGCAAAAGATACATACCATCTCTTTGCACATCTCTTTTAGCCTTTTTCATCCCCTTGTTTCACACGGAAACAGATGCAAGCTAGTTCTCAATTGAACAATGAGAATCTTTTATCTTCAAAAATCAATTGGGCAATGAGAATCTTTTATCTTCAAGAATGAGAATCTTTTATCTTCAAGAATAAAAAATATTAATGCATTAATTTTCTGCTTGTCATGGCGGTGAATTTTCCTAGAGTAAATTGTTGGCGGTGAATTTTCCATTGGTGAATTGTTACGGTGAATTTGCCATATACCAATATTTCTTCTTTCTTCCTAACATCTTTTCCCAAATAGTCACACGTAGTATATTTTATTTTGTTTTTAGATCATATATCCCTTTCACTCTTAAGGACAAACCCCTCCTTGCCTTCCACATGGTTGAAAATGTTGCACAATATTTATGCCATTTATATGGCTATGTACGGCCCTTAACAATTGATTTTGTAGGGGCCCCCTCCCTATTAGTAATGAGCATTAAGTGATATTCATTGCTTTTAAAGTGTTCACATTCACAAAACTACCTACTCATGTTGTCCTCTATAGAAGAAAGAGTAAATGGGACCATTCACCTGGTCCAAGATAGAAGGAGTGGAATTCAAAGTAGGTTTTTAATGTTTATGGAATTAAATATAATTTAATAAAGAAGAAGTTATTTTATTAAAGGTGGGTATTAAAAAATTTAAATAATTTAATAAATTAAGGTGTAGAATCATTTTTTGAGTCTAGATTTTTTACACAAGAGTTATTTAAGTCATTTTGGACAATTCTAATTTGTCATGCTTGTCAAATAAAAATTTGATTGTAAATTTGTATTGCATGTCATTTTACTTACTGTATATTCAAATAGAAGTCAATTTTTTTCAATAGTTATTATATTTTATTAATATCAACTTTAATGTATGGTAGTTACATTGACTACAATCATGGTTTATCAAAAATAGTGGGTACAATATCTATGATTATCATAATTGATTGTCTATATAGTGTCTCTTTAATTTGGATAGTAAAATTAGGTTAAACTAGTAAAAGTAGGGCACAAACCACCACATTCCAATGCCTAATGTATTATAAAAGCTAGAGAGTCATTTTTCAAGTCCTAGTGTAAGTAAAAAGCTAGGCCGTCCTTGGTGCTTAGTTGAAAAAGATTGATTATTCATTAATATGTAATTCATGCTCTTGTTACCAATGAATTGGTACAATAATTTAGTATCATCATCCTCTCATAAAAAAAGAAGAATCTAGACCATCAATAACAACACTTCTTACCTAGCACATGGGAAATGTTGACCATCATACCCAACACATGGGCCTCCCAATTGAACTTTGTTTAGATTCTATAGAATTTTATCCATAATTTTTCTATTGGGTCAAAGAACATATTTTTAGTGTTTATAAGCTTTGATTGCACCCCCTATTTGTTGATGGTAACATCTCACTTATAGTTTCCATGTTTACAATCTTAAATATTACCACTTAACACAATGTATTTTAACTTTATGTCCATCTCTAAACAAATTTAAAAAAGACAATATTTTAAAAATCTATGAACATGAAACCATTTCTCATTGTTTTGAGCAACAAAAAAGAATGCTTAAATTGTTTGAAAGGAAACTGCATGAGAATATTACCTATGAAAATATCTAACCTAACACATTGTCTAGATCTAGGACATCAAGAAGAGGATATTACTTAAGGAGGGACAACAACTTGAGTCTTGAAAGGAAGGGTTGTAATTCTCTATATAATATATGTCTATATTCTAATTCTTAAACTTAATAAATTATGTGCTGAGAATTGTGGGTGTTTGAAGTAAAGCTTTTTTTATAGTCACTCAATAATTTCATATAATTAGTAAATTTTAACAATTAGCAAATGGGTTAATGAGTGCCAATGAATTACTCAATAGTTCATAGAAATATTATTGCCTTGTTATATTATATAATCCAGAGGTTTTCCTTCCACATTATCAAATCCATCAAGATTATAGTCTGATATGCAAGATAAGATTTTAAAACCATGTCTGCAAATGCAAAATACCAAACCTTAACTAGTGCTTAAAGGTCCTCTCAAAAAAATGCAACACATTCTATAATGTTAAATAGAATAGAATCATGTTCTCATTATGAACATTAAAGAAATGTGTACAATCTTGTTTAACCAAGCTTGTATCTAGTTATTGTTAAGGAGTTTATTAGAGGTGGAAATTGGGCACGATTGTGGGTGTTGAAGTCACAAATTCATTTGTGAGGACATAAAAAATCATCCTTAAAGCATGGCTCCTTACAACTAAAATTTTAAAAGTGTTTGTGATATTATAAAGAAATTAAAATAATGTAGGGTCACACATTTCATATACATGATAAATTAGGAATTTTGGTTAAGGTCCACTCTATTTTTCTTTCTAATTGTACTAATAATGAAATAGATATTTCTCCTCATATAAGAGGTTGAGAATAGCTAAAAATATTAGGTTCTCAAATCTTGTCATTCAAAATGAATCAAATATTTTTTGAGGTGTGTAGAAGGGATATGTGTCAAGGAGAAAGCAAGCTAGCATGGATGACTTTCTTGACTCTGTGTATATCTCGAGATTTTTAATAAATTTTTATCTATATACAAAGTTCAAGTATTTTTTATTGGAATTATTTGTTAGTTTGTTGTACATGTGATATGAAAAACAAAAGAGATGAAATTATTTTGTGAGATTCAATTGATTATTTAAATGTCAATTTTGAATTTTTTTATCAAATTAATGATTGTAATATAATTACAAAATAATAACAAACAACTATAATAATAAATTTTCAAATAGATTTAATATTCATCTTAAATAAACTGAAAACATAAAATATTAAACATAATATTAAAAAATATAATTTTTTTATTTAACTATATTTAAACTAATATTAGAATTATTATAGACATTGAAAGAAGTGATCAATGTGCTTTGATAAAACACCCTTATGTTGAAATTTATGACATTTTAAAATTTGCATTAATACAATACATCTCCTTTTTCAAATAATGGTCCACTTCCCCAAGTTTTCTTTTCAAAAGGTCATATCTCCCTTCACCAACTTTAAAGGACAAAGCAGCACTTCCTTTTCATATGGTTGAAACTTTTGGATAGAGTTATAATGGTATTTACAATTGTGTACATCTTTAATGGTTGAAATGTTGATTTTTTATGTAAATTCAAGTTCTAAATTTTTTAAGATTTTTTTAAATTTTTCAATCAATTTTTAATTATTTTTTATTGATAATATTTTGCAATGCATAATTTTCACTACAAATTAAAAAGTCTATGATCTATTAGATTTAAATCATTAACTCCAATATCTATCACATGCATATTTTTTGATAATTTTTTATTAATTAATTAATTTATTATTAATTTTTTAATTTATTTAACAAAATTTTTAAATTTATATTATTATGTAACACATTTCTTGTAGCATATATATCAAAATTAATCTTTTCTTTTTCATTGAAACAAGGACATATATGTGAAGTGTAGTGTATTTTTAAAAAAAATCTAACAATGTTTGTTATTTTTATTAGTGTATTGAATAGAGGCTATTATTTTTTCATAATAGATTTACATTCATTATAAAATTAAAATAAAATATAAATCAAAAGAATTATAATTTTTGTAAAGCTAATATTAATGGTTGCATACTTACAAAATGAATAATCTAAATGGTTTTATTTGACCCAAGCCTAAAAGGTGAAGCAAAATTATTTATCATTTTGATAAGTGTGGAGGAGACTTCATTTAGAGTTTGATTTAAGCCTAGAGGTTTCTACCTAAGGGGGTTTGATCTAACTCCATTCAATTCAACCCTTTTAAATGGGACCCCTCTAGGCTTAAACCATTATTTTTTCTAAAAAAGTATGTTATTTCAAGAAAAAAAGTAGGATGTCGCACAAGTGGAACACACTATTGTGTTGCCACCCCAAATTGATTTTGTAGGGTCTCTCTAGTCCCTCTTGGATGACCAATTATTATTAGTAATGAACTTTTAGTGTTATTGATTAGTTTTAAAAGCTACACATATTATCCTCCATAGAAGAAACAATTGATGGGACTACCCAACTCTTTCAAGACAAGGAGCGGAATTCAAAAAAGAATAGAAGTTTTTTAACATTTATGAAGTCAAAGTTAATTTAAGGGGGTGAAAATTAGTAAATTTAAGACGTTTATTAAAATATTTTAAATAATTGAATAAATGTGAGGTGTAGAATCATTTTCGAGTGTTTGGAAGGTATGTATATTACCATCCCATACACATAAAATGATGGAAAATGGGTGGGGGAGAAATAGGGGTTCCCCCAAATTGATAGGAAATGGACCTATTCTCCATTATTTCATTAGGAAATGAGATTCACACAATGAAAGGACTGTCAACCAAAATGTGAGTCAAGTCGAGGTGTGAATCTACTGATTTCATTTTTTTGCAATGATGGGGATCCTGATTAAACAACACTTTGGGGAGAAAGATTAAAAATAACAAACAAACTCCAAAATGCAATCTACAAAGTGCATCTAATAGATTAAGCTCAATTTTGATGGAACCAAAAGCTAAAATGCAGATATGAGAAAGGGAAAATGATTTGTACTAGTCACCAAAAGTGCTTTTTCAAAGCTTAGTGAGGACTCATTCACCCTATGGCGAATGGGTCTTGGCTAGGGCTCTATAGAAATGGTTTATGGGTTCTCTTCTTCTGTGTCTGCACTCCCAGATCCCCAATTTTCACAATCAAACAATGAGAAATAAATCTTATAGGTGAGTTTTTGTGAAATTGTAAGAATGATGACAACAAATGCAACTTTGACAACTTTGTAATTTTTTTCTTCAAGAGATCTTCCACCTAAAATCTGCAAACACAAATCAAGAGGGAAAATATTTTTTTGTTGGTGAATGGGGGTTTGCCTTGGTCAAACCCTGTTTTGGCAATTAAACCTTGAATTGAAATGAAATAGAATGAAAGGAATGATGAATGAACAAGCCTATGTCATAACTCACCAAACTATTGTTTGAACCTTGGAATGTAGATCTACAACTACCATGAAATGGCTTCAATGGATGTGGATCTTGATCTTGAAACTTGATTTGAAACAATGCCTTGAATGCTTGAATGGATCATGAACACTATATCAACATATTAGCTCAAATAACATGCATGATGCAAGAAGACCTTGACATGATAATGGATCTTGATTGCTGCAATAATTCTTCTACAAATTTTCTTTTGAATTCCTTGAAAATGCTCTTGAAATTCTCTTGAACTCATAAACTTGCTAGGATGCTTGAAAGTCTTCTTAGGATGAAACATAGTGAAATGACCTCTTATTTATACATATGTTAACATTAATTCTCAAAATTCAAATAACACAAGCCAACATGTGAATATAGATTTGAAATCATTAAAAATACCACAAAAAACATAATAAAAATTTAGGCCCTAGGCCTAAGTGAGGACACACATTCTCCAATGATAAATGTTATGTTATGGAATTAATGAATGTTGGGTTTTCCTCTTTAGAAATTCAATTAATTAGGCTTGGATTTGACAAAAGTTGAGTTGTAAAAATGTATTTATTTAATATTGGCAAAAGTAATTTAAATAAGTGCCCAATATCAAATGTGGGGGCATGGTTTTTTTATCTCATAGTTTTAGTCACATGGTTTTATGTAATACTACTTGGTGGGTTTGTGGGAGCTTGTTTCTATAAAGGCAACCACATGGGTAGTTGTTTAAGGTTGGCAGTTTGACAAGTTAGCTCTTGTCACCATTTGTGAAGGTTGAAGCATGTCATGGGATGTGTGGTTACATGCTTGTTCACATGGAGTGTTTGTAGAGGGCTTGATGATTCAGAGGTGTTCATGGAGGACTCTAAAGATGTATTGTAATCTTTATTTCTAAATAATACATGAGCCATGGATGCTTTTGGAGGCTATATTTTTCCCACTTGAGGGTTTTTCCAGGGTATATCTTGTGTCATCTTTGATGGGTATGTTGTATATTCTCTTGCATATGGATTTTGAGTACTTATTTGTATAGATTTTTATTTTGGGTTATGTGGAAACTATCATTAGATGGCTGCAAGTTTCCTTTCAGAGAAGATGGAAAATATTTTGGAAAAGGAGATTTTGATATGGTGGACAAGGGTTCACAAGTGAAAAAAGGATAAGAATCAATTTGGTAAGGAAAGGGAGGAATTGTTCTAGCCAAATGTTGAAAGAGGAGGAGAAGATGAATGCTTCAAAGGTACCAAGTGATGAGGTAAAAATAACCTCATCAATATAATGGACTCAATATTCAAACTTATACCTTTCAGCCCAATTTACCCTACCAATTAATTACCTTTAGGATAAATAATTGCTCTCTTTTTTATGAATAAGCGTGCAAACTTTATTTCTTGAAATTAGTCGAAATAAGCTAATTTGTGTTGATTTAATGGTTTAGTTCTTGAGCATTCCACATGTCAACTTCCACCACTAGTTACCATTCCATTCAAAAAGGAATTAATGCAGTTTTCAACATCGTTGAAGACAAGTGGGTGGGTGCCAAAATTTTAGTAGAATACGTTATGGACTAAGTCTTCATAGTTTATGTTATTTTTAGTTCTAAAACTTTATGGCTCATACCGAGCCTCTTTAATACTTCATGTCATGGGCTTTAAATTCCATTAGTTGTTGACAATTTGTTGAAGACTTTATTAATTGGAAAGTAGGATTTTGTTAACCACTTTTCATATAAATATGTAACTGTTGAAAATGATGAATATAGAAGAATATCGTTATGCTGCCAATATGTCTTTCTAAGTAAAACTACCATATGAATAAAAATGAGTTTTCCTGCCACTCTTTGAATTACTAAGCAATGTGAATGGAGTCCTTTGAATGAAGTAATTTGGAGATTACCAGTGCATGTGATCTGAGATAGCTATAGAAGCACCCGAGAGCTAGCCACTCGAGGGTTATAGATAGATAGATAAGTATTTTATTTCTCATTCTGTACTTTATTTTAGTAGATAATAATAGAAATTGGAATTTATTTTCATGTGTGTGTCATGCTTTCAGTGTCAATCCTATAGGTTGTAGCTAAGTTCGTAGTCTTTGAATCCAGTATCTGAAATTCTGGAGCACTTTCCTTCAGTTGTTTCAGATTGTTAAATCACTTTATGCTAGTTGTTTGGATTGTTATATTTTGCAGTAGATAAATGTTTCCTAGTTTCTTTACAAGTTTTAATTCTTCAACAATTTATACACTCTTTAGATTAATCATTTCCATGCTTTCTAGCTTAGTGGTGATTCTTTTCAAATTCATAGCTTTCTTCTTTCTAGTTTAATGATTTCCAACTTGCTAGATAGATGTTGCTTTCTAAGTTTAGAGGCTCTCTAGTTTAGAGTTTTATTCAGTTGTTTGGTATTTAGGAAACCTAAGAGAGATATAGTTGAGATGAATTATATTGTATATAGCCTTTAGACACTACTCGGTCGATATATTAATGTGTTTATCAACTATAGTGTTAGGACCTAATGATAGCCTATCACTTTTTGGCATCGTTGTCAGAGACTCTTTTTCTAGTGTTAGTAGGAGATATCTTGAATCCTCTTTTAGGGATAGAAATAGTCCTTTGACTTCTTTTTTGCATGGTCAAGAAACAAGGCCCCCATAGAAGATTCATACCAAACCCCCCCCCCAATCGACATACCAACAAAAAGTAGGGAGGAAGGAAACTAAGATCAAGAACTTACTAAGGAATTGACTAAACAGGGTCAACCTAAGACCTTCCCACATACCCCAGAAAGAGAACACATAGTTGTTGAGGAGCATATTCCCTTACAAACTCTAGAACCTTTCCCAACTGAGCGAACTTTGGACAAGAGTCATATTCTCTTCAACATCATCTGATGATCGTAGAAATGCCGCCAACAACAACAATAACCCTCCACCACCACACACATTCACTTATCCTATTGCTATTGATGCAGATGATGATACGAAAATGAAAAATATCTCACCGACCTTCTTGCCAACCTTCTGGGGTTCATCTACTGAGGACCCTGATTAGTTTCTATTTGAGTTTAAAGTCTTGTGTTAGACATATGATTATAAGAATGACAATCAGAAACTCAAGCTTTTCCATTCCACTCTTAAAGACTCGGCCATGAGTTGGTTTATGGGATTAGCTTCTCAGTTAATAACCACTTGGGATGAAATGGATTTTGTCTTTCTGGAGAAATACCAAAGTTATTGTAGGGTCAATGATAGGAAAGAGGAACTATTCAAGATAAGGCAAAATGAGGATGAAATTTTAGAGGATTACGTAGATAGGTTTATCTTCTTATCCAAACGTTGTGGTGGAGAATCCATTAGTTTTGATATTCTAAAGACCCTATTCCTTAAAGGTCTTGATGATGAAGCTTGGAGGAGCTTGGACTTAATGGGAAAAGGAGATGTGTCCCAACTGGGATTGGACGATATTATGGAATTGTGTCAGAATTTCTCTCGAACTCAAGGAGGAATTAGGAAGTCCACTCTCTTTAAAGGTTTCAATGATATAAGAAAACTTCATGAGGAGCTAGCCAACTTCAAAATCGACATTCTTGTTCAACTAAACACCACTTTAGACAACATACAGGCTAAAACATGAAATCCTGAAACTTTGTCTATTTGTTGCCCCAGGTGCTGAAACAAACATTTGCTAAGGGAATGTCCCCTGGACAAAGTTGAAAAGATTGATGTTTGTCAAGTGTTTGACAAAAATCACCACACTGATCAGTGTGAGCTTCTGAATGCCATCAAGAATTCCAAGAAAAGAGCAACCCCAATTGAGGAAGAAGTAAATGTTGTAAATCAAAGAACTGGAGGAAATTTTTCCTATGGCTAGAACTCAAACCCTAATTGGAGACACCAACCCAATTGGAACAATAATCAATGGGTAGCACCCTAGCCACATGCACCACCTCCAATACCCCCTAATTGGGGAACCTATCCTTAGGGACCACCTGAATGGGAAAATCAATCTTGGGGTAACCCTCAATGGCCTAACCAGCCTCAACAGTAGTGCTACCCTCAAAATACCACTCCTCAATGGAATCAACCTCAACATCAGTTTTATAATGGCCCCAAGAGGATGCCTACTCAACAAAAAAATATTCTACCACCTCCCCAAAAAACTCAACAAAATGAACAAGTTAACCAACCACCACTTCTAGGGCAACCAGTTCTGAACCCAAAGAACAATCGCCCAAATGCTTCGGTATATTCCGCTGAACAAGACAATATCACTAGACTTAACACCATACACTGTGGAAATCTACAATTGAGGTCTGGAAAAACACTTTCACAACCGACTATTGAAGAAATCGTAGATGAACCTGTCAAGAAGTCTACTGAGAAAACTACAATAATGCCCACATCTGTAGAACAAATCCCAGACACTACACAACATAAGCTCGACCCACCATCTTTAGCTAGAGCTTCTGACCTACCTCAGGAAGAGGGGGTCAATCTCCAACTAAACTTTCGAAGGATCTCGCACCTAAGGACAAAATCAAAGCACCTTTTTCTGGAGCATTTGAAACCAATTCCTATGAAAGATGCTCTAGAAATGACCTTATCCACTGAAACTACATTGATATAAGAAATTAAGCAATTGCATATTGAAGTCCCCTTGCTACAAGTGATTAAGGATATTCTTGAGTTAAACCAGTTGATTAAACAGTTTTTTATCAAAACCCCAAGGAGAAAACCAAAAGGAATCAACACCGTCCACATAAATGGGTACCTAGCTAACTTGCTAGCTAGGATGACCACTGCTCTGAAATATGATGATCTAGGTAGTCCATTTATAATAGTAACAGTTAATGAGGTAGCAATACCTAATGCTTTGGTGGACCTTGGAGTAGCCATTAATGTGATGACTATTGATGTGATGGAAAAGCTATGACTTACTGATTTACACACCACAAGTATAGTCTTGCAGATGGAAAATCAATCCATAGCTATTCCCAAGGGCATCATTGAAAATGTTCTTCTTGAGGTGGATGGATGGGAATACCCAGTAGATTTTTAGATAATTGAGTCCCTTACACCCAAAGACAAGTATCCAATAATTTTGGGACGACCATGACTCGCTACTGTTGTAGCCAAAATTGACTGTGGAGAGGGAGGAATGACCATCTCACATGGATCTAATAGCAAACATTTGTTTTTGTATCGTCTTTCCAAGCCTTCTGAACACAACAAAGTATGGGTTGACGAACCAGAAAGTCCCAACAGACAGGAAAATTTGGCTTCACTAACCATAGTAGTCATCAAATAACATGGTGAAGAATTAGAGGATGAATTGGAAAACAATGTGGACAACCTTACTATGGATTTGAGTAGTGAGGAAATGACAGACATAGAAGAAATTATAGGACACCCAATAAACATAGACCACACAAAATTTGATGATGCCAGTTTCATAGGATTACCTTGTCCTTTGATGAACTCAGTTCCAAAAACTCACCATTTCTTTGCAGATGGTGCCCAACTTAATAAAATTGTACCTCACAACTATCCTCTCAACACCCTAATAAGGCCCATGCACACTGTCACATCCAAACATCTGGGAGTTAAAACCATTATGTTGCTACCAGGAAAAACTTTGAACATTAACAGTTGGTTGACCAAGATGGAAGAACATAGACTGCTTGATACCCCGATGAATAGGTCTAAAGCATTCGCTTGGGACTATATAGATATGAGAGGAATACACCCTAGTGTGTGTACATATCATATCTTTACTGAGGATGTTCAAACTGGTCGCCAACCACAATGGAGACTCAATCCTGCTTTGAAAGACATCATTAAAATTGAGATTGAGAAACTCTTACAAGTAGGATTTATCTACCCAATTTTTGACAAGTGGGTGTCACCCTTGGTTGTAGTTCCAAAGAAGAATGGGAAGTGGAGAGTGTGTGTAGACTATAGGGAGCTTAACAAAGCAACACACAAAGATTATTTCCCTCTGCCATTCGTGGACCAAGTGTTGGATAACTTGGCTGGGAGGAAATATTTTCATTTTTGGACGGATTTAGTGGATACAACCAGATACAAGTAGCAGTAGAAGACTAGGATAAGACGACCTTCACCTGCCCTTCGGGGACATTCGCATATCAGGTTCTTCCCTCTGGGCTATGTAATTCCCCTGCAACGTTTCAAAGGGCCATCCTGGCTATATTTGCTAAGTTGGTAAATGACTGTGTGGAAGTTTATATGGACGATTTCACTATATATGGTTCAACCTTCGATGAAGCCCTCAAGAATCTAGATGAGGTGTTAAAGCGATGTGAAGATCATCATTTGTCCCTAAGCCATGATAAATTTTTGATCATGGTGGAACAAGGAATATTGTTGGGACATCATATTTCAGCTGAAGGGATTAAGGTAGTGATACTAGAGCATCCATGGTCAAAGGGCTATCCTCATCAACCAAAAAGAAAGTATTTAATTTTTAATTTCCTAAGGTTCAGTTTAATTATGAAATAGGTAAATAAATTCCAATGTTGAGGCCAAAATACTTTATTAAATAATTGGTCTTTATTTAAATATTGCATTTATGGGGTGAGAAAAAGTGTAGGAGGTAATTTTGGAGTTTGAAATTCAAAATTAGAAATTTTGGCATGGGTTTTTGGAGACTTTCTATTGCATTTAAAATATTATTTTTGGAGATTCCAAAATCCCTAAAAAATAGGGATGGAGAGAGTGGGCATCCAAGATAAGAAAAGCAAATTTTTGTTTTAATGCATAAAAAGCAAGAGAGCCAAAAATAGCACCACCACAAAGCATGGTAAGACACAATGTTTGAGTGGCTTATTTTAGTCAATTTATTTGATTAAAATAATTGAAATTTGACTTTTTCCAAGAGGGGGACATTTCATTTTGAAGAGTGGGTTGGAAATAAATTAAAATGCAAGTAAATTAAAGGAGATTACAATTTCATTCAAAAAGGGAAGATACAAAAAGGAATGGAAATTCATTTTTTTAAAAGAGTTTTTTTTGTAGCTATGGAGGGAAGACTCAAGGAGGGCATGTAATATCTCCAAGGATGGTTTTGAGAATGATTTTATTGCAGGTTTTATGGTTGTGGTGCAGCCATTGAGACTTTAGAAGTTGCTGGTGCAAATGGGCATAGTTATTTCTGTTGATTGCAGGTTGCCTATGCTTTGTTTATGCATTTTTGTAGGAGAGGGTTTGACAAATGTATGGGAAAATTTAATTTTCTGTTGTAGTTTTTATTTTTTTGATTGTTAGTGAGTTCATTTGGGTCATGTTGCAGTCCTTGAATCCCTGAAGGATTGAAGTAAAGTTTGAGCAATAATTTGTAATAGAAATTTGGGCTTTTGGATGCAAGAAGAAACCTGGTTTTTATGATATTATTGCAGCAATGTGTGAATGAATATTTCATGTTTATTTTGTATTCAAGGAAGAGTTTTGTGCTTTGGGGGTATGTGTGGTTCTCTACCTCGTCAGGTGGATCCTAAGAAAATCATAGTAATACAACAACTTGAGATTCCAAAGACCTAGACTGGTGTCAAAAGTTTCTTAGGGCATGTTGGATACTGCCGATGATTCATAGAAAACTTCAACAAAATTGCAACCCCTATGTTTTCTCTCCTTCAGAAGAATGTAGACTTCATCTAGACACTTGAGTGTCAGTCGTCATTTGAAATTATCAAGGAGAAACTCATCTTTGCTCTTGTCCTTCAAGGGCCTAATTGGAGCCTTCCATTCCATATTTAAGCTGACGCATTTGATGATGCCATTGGGGCGGTTCTAGGACAAGAAGATGAGAACAAGGGAAAATATACCATATATTTCATCAACAAGAATTTCATGCCAAGAAAAAAGAATTATACCACAACAGAGAAAGAATTCTTGGCTATAGTTCATGCAATCAAGAAATTTTGACATTATGTCACAGGATATAAAGTCACATTGCATACAAATCACTCAGCCATTAAGTACCTCATGAAAAAACCTATGGTAAATGCAAGGATAATTAGGTGGTTACTTCTTCTTCAGGAATTCAATGTAACAATTGTTGACAAACCAGGGAATTCCAATGTAGTCATGAATTTCTTATCCCAAATTAAACATGATGGTGACTGTGCTCCGATACAAGACAAGTTTCCAATGGAAATCTATTCGCCATCTCTACTAAAACCCCCTGGTTTACTGATATTGTAAATTATTTGGCCACTGCAGAAGTACCACCTCACTTTTCATCAAAATAGAAGAAACGCCTGTTAGAGAAAGTGCCCCATTCAAATGGATTAATGGGATCTTGTTTCAATGTGGACCGATATGGTTTTATGACAGTGTGTTAGGGAAAACGAGACCTATAGTATCCTTAGAGCCTGTCATGATGATCCTTCAAGAGGGGCATTATTCTGCTAAGAGGAAAACTCACAAGATTTTGGGAGAAGGATACTACTAGCCTTCAATGCATAAGGACATCAAGAAATACGTTCACTGATGTGATGAATTCCAAACAGTAGGAAAACCAATTGCCTCTAATGAAATTCCCCTATAGCCTCAGGTAGTCCTTGAACCATTTGAAAAATGGGGATTGGATTTTATCGGCTCAATATACCCTCCTTCACAAGGAAAATAGTACATTTTGTTTTGTACCAACTACCTAACTAAGTGGGCGAAAGTGCAAGCCTACGTGTTGCTAGGGAGGAACAGGTAGCTGATTTCCTCTACAACAAAATTTTCCTTAGATTCAGAGCTCCAAGGACAATTGTCACAGACTAGGGCCCCAGTTTATGTCTAAAGTTATGTTGGCATTCACAAATCATTTCCAAGTAATTCACAAGAAGTCCTCACCCTACCACCCTCATTCGAACAGACAAGTCCAAGTCACCAATAGGGAATTAGAAAGCATTTTAACAAAAATGGTTTCATCAAGAAGAAAAGACTGGGCTAGGAAACTACCAGAAGCTGTCTAGTTCTACAACACCACTTGGAAATCAACTACTGGCTATAGTCCCTACAAGTTAGTCTTTGGGAAGAAGCCCCTCTTACCCATTGAATTTGAACTCCAAACCCTTAGAACAACCATGGAGTAGGGCATGGATCTTAAATGAGCCCAAATTGAGAGAGTTTTATAGCTTAGTGAACTGGACAAACTTCGTTTGGATGTCATCCATCAAACTGAACTGGTCCAACAACAATGTAAGGTCTGGCATGATAAAAATATCAAAGAGAAATAATTCCATACTAGGGATTGGGCATTATTGTTCGATTCCAGATACAAGGATCATCAAGGGAAACTCAAAACACACTGGCTTGGACCATATGAAATTTCTAAAGTATTTGCTAATGGTTTAGTCCAACTGAAACCTATTGATGGTGATACCCGAACTCTTCTAATTAATGGGCACCAATTACACGTCTACCATAAGCCTGTTAATAAAGAAGGGTTTACAAAAATGGTAGAAATGCAGGGAGAAATCTAATGCATTGACTCTGCTGAGGCAGGGTCAATATAGTTTTTCCAAATAAATAATAAGCCAAAAAAATAAAAAAATAAAAAAATCATTTTACAATGTTTCTTCAATTTTTTCGTCAACTTCATCGTTTGGACTTGGCTAAATTTTGTCTATGTTTTGCAAGACTTCATCTTTTTGGAAAACACAATTTTAGTGCACCCTACCACGATGCTCCAGAACTTGTCAGCACGGTTGTTGCGATGCTCCAGAACTTGTTGTTGCGATGCTCCAGAACTTGTATAATGGACTTGTCCCGCTCCTCGTCCTGATCCTGCACTCTAACACATCACTATGCTTCGAGGAACCAAGGCCAAAATGACACATCCTTCTTCTTTCTGGTGGCATCTTCCAATGATGCTCTGAAAGTCCGTTGTTCTTCTTTCCAGCGACATCTTCCAGTGATGCTACAAAGTTCTGTTGTTTCCTCCTTTTGGTGGCATCTTCCAGTGATGCTCCAAAATTTTGCTCGGGTGCTCTGGAAATTTTGGTTGCTACTCTGGCTGCATCTTTCGACGATGCTCCAAAAATTTGGGTTGTTGCTCTGGTTGCATCTTTGACGATGCTCCAAAAATTTTGGTTACTGCTCTAGCTGTATCTTTCAGCGATGCTCCAAAAATTTTGGTTGCTGCTTCGGCTGCATCTTTTGGTGATGCTCCAGAAACTTTGGTTGCTACTCTAACCGCATCTTTCGACGATGCTCCAGAAACTTTGGTTGTTGCTCCGGCTGCATCTTTCGACGATGCTCCAAAAATTTTGGTCGATGTCCTAGCTGCATCTTTCTAGTGATGCTCTAAAATCTTCAATCTTGTTGCCGCATTCTGATGACCTCTCTCTATGATGCTCCAAAAATTTATTTTCCTCTACTCTAACTGCATTTTTTTCAATGCCCCAAATTTTTGTAAGCTTTTTCATTTATAGTAATTTGATTTTTCTTGAATTTCGTGCATGCCTATCATTTTATTTTTTGCCGACTCAAGATCTACTCCCTAATAATCATTCCACCATATCATATTGAACCTTTCCATAATAAATAAAATTATTATGACACCCTTTTTGTCATAATAATTCAACTACCCCATCCATGTCATTATTATAAGCCGCCACCCTCACCAAATCATATGACTATTCAATTACGTCAGTGTAGGTAAGTGATGTTCGATCTAGTGACAAGATGTAAGGTGTGTGCGAATTTATTTATTTAAAATTTTGTATTTATTTTGAATAAAGGTTGATTAATTGGCATGAATCGTTCCTTCCTGCAATTTTGAACTTGTGCCTTCACACAATTGCTAAAAGTGTGGAAATGTTTGTGTAATTTCCCACGAAAAGTCATCATAATTACTTAGTAAGGTGACAAGAAAGGTGATTAATTCCTCCTCCATTGGGTATATCGACATAAAATTTCTTTTTTTGCATGTAATTCAATAAGCAAGGTATTATAGAATTCTACAGAATTTTGTAGTGTGGCAAGGAAATAAACGAAGAAAATGGGAGGAGCCAAGAAAAAGTTTGAATTAACTTCTACAACTCAATTATTGGCATTGGGAAATATTGCGACTCTATTTCAGAAAGTCGGGTGGCTGAAATTCATGAAACAGTTTGAAGGGTACACGGAGCAGCTAGTGAAGGAATTTGTCGAGAATTTTGCAAATAGGAAAACCTTGGTGCGAGGAAAGCAATTTTGGGTAAGTACAAAAACCATTGCTTGTCTTTCCAGTCTTGAAAATAAGGGAATTGATTTGAATACCAATGTCACTTATCAAAAACTGGTAGAACTATTCCATAGGGAAGGGTAGCCCCAACCTGTAATGACCATAAGCACCAGGGGACAAAATAAAGGTTTTCATAGAATGTCTCTTCCAGAACCCTGGAGGAATGTTGTGGCCTAGATAATCAAATATTTCACCTATGAGGGACATATAACTATAGTAGTGGGACCCCCTTTTCACTTGTTAATTCATTTGCATCATAGCATTGAGTACCCTTCTCTTAGGGTTAACCTACCATCCTTCCTGTGTCATTTCATTGCCTCAATGATAGAAAAATACAAAGTTGGGACAAGCCCCTCAAACATCACGGTCTCATACAGTTAATATGCAAATATCATTTTTACAAAAATCCAAAAAGGAAGTGGAAAAAGTTCCTATGAAAATTTGAAAAAGTAGATGTTGAGAGGTCGCTCGAGGAGGGAGAATCCTCCAAGAAAAAAAAAAGTTTTTAGAAGAACCCTCCACGGAGGCATTGGGTGCTCCTGAATCCCAACATACCTCAACGAATCCCAACAACGATGTGTTGGAAACTTTACTAGAGGAACTAGAAACCCTAGGATAGACAAAGGAGGTGGAAATTGTGCACTTTAGAGATGAAGGAGAACCTCCTCGCAAGAGGAAGAAACAAAGTAAAGTTACTTTTCAAACAACTCCTCCTCTACAAAGAAGTAAAATGTTGTCTTCAGGGTCCAATGAAACCAAACCCTAGGATATAGGAAGTAATTCTTGTTATCACCTGAAGTTGCACCCTTGTTGAGCCTGATGTTCAACACCTTAGTTAACATGGGAAGACCTCCAAAGCTGTGGGTCACTTATAGACAGAGGTCAACCTTTGAAAAATGTCGGCTTCCTTTGGTGTCACCTAAACTACTGATTTTGTAAAGGAAAAGGGAGAAGGAGTGCATAAAAATAAAATAAATGCTATGGTGATACACCAAACTGAAAAGAAATCATGAAATAAAAACAAGATGAACATACACTAGAAAACTAATGGTAGCTATTTCATTTACTCAACATAACCCTTTTGAACTTATGCATCATTCTTAAAAGGCTTGATCTACATACATATTTTAAGAAGGAAAGATAAATTTCACAACTTTAAGGTATGAATGCAGACTTAGAAAAGCACAGTTGAAAACTTGCATAATCTAAAAATACAGAAATGAGAGTAGTTTGAACACTGACACTGGCTTTCAAGGTAAACTTTGTGTTTTACATTCCAAAATCAAAATGAGTTATAAAGCATACATCAGCTAAGAAAGGATTGTTAAAAAATCACTAACTCTTGAGAATGCATAATCCGAACCCCTTACAAAGAGGCAAAAATTCCTTATATACAAAAAGATGTTGGCCCCCCAAGGCTTACAAAAATATCAGTCTTCAGAAAGATCTTCCCTTAGATCTTTTCGAATGAAGTTAATGTTGCATTCAAGTGTATCCCTGCTGTCTATGTCGGTGTGAAAAGATCACCCTCAGGGGAAGCCTTCAGATCTTTTGCAACCACAGTTTTAACTTCATGGCCTTCGTGTCCACCCTCGAACTTCCCTGTCAAACTGCCTTGAATGCCCTGAGGTAATATCATTAATGTCTATCGACCCTCGACAGTTGACATCCAGTTGTCCCTGCACTCTCCTCCCTTCTGTTTACCGATGACATCTCCTGGATATCAAACTGATTCATCGCTTTATTCTCAGAGCAGATCCACGTTGCTTATGTTCCGCTGATCTTCTTCATAGGGGTCAAACTACAATAGCTCTCCCGTAGCCTCCTCTGATTGGCTAAACAAATGTTACATGGGATCGCCAGACGGTCAAGGGTCACTTAGATTGAATCGCATGTTGGTGAGACACCTACCGTGTCTCCTCGATGTGATTATACTCGACAACAACATCGACAAGACTTTTTCCCTCGGCAAGAGGTCATAGCGGGCACTAAGAGTCATGCCGATACCCCTAATGATTGGTAAGTCCATCGCTATTGGCAAGAATCTCCATTGTCGGAAAGAGCTTTCATCGGGCCCTTTATCCTTCGGTGAGAAACCATCGGGTCGGGGAGACCTCTTAGCGAACACAAACCACTTTCCTCGGGCTCGAACAATTCCTTCGATGAGACACTGGCAAGTCGGGAAGACCTCACGCTGAAGCCCTATCATTATACCATTGTGCTCTCCATTAGCGAGACACCCATGTGTCGGTGAGACCTCTTGCCGAAGGCACAACCCTTCGCCAAGACCCCTCATTGGTCGGCAGGACCTCATAGTGATGATGTCTCCTTTCGCCGGTAAGCTCATCTTCATTTCGGGGAGACCCAATCCTGTCAGCCAGAGGTTATACCGATGCAACTCCATGTCGGCGAGACTTTACACAGTTGGCCAGACCTCCCGCCAAAGCCACCTTGCTTCAGCGAGAACTCCTATCGAGCTCCCTTTGTTTCAGTCGGGGAGACTTTGCTTGGTCGGTGAGACCTCTCGTCGAGCTCACAACTTTCGCCGAGACCTCCCCATGTCGGTAGGACATCTCCCCGAGCTCATCATCTAATATCGAAGGAACCATCCTTTTGGGGAGACATCATTCGGTCATCGAGACGTTACAGCAAGGCCCACCTTTTCTCCCCATTGACATATCTTTTCGCCGAGACCTCCTTCGCCATTGGTGAGACATTACGTCAAAGGAAAAACCCTTCTCTGAGACCTCCTTCACCATCGGCGAGACCCTGTTTGGTTGCCGAGACCTTGTTTGGTTGCCGAGACATCACGGCGAACTCAAATCCTTTGTCGAGCTCACCACTCCATGTTGGCAAGACCTCGTTGGGTCAACAAGACTTCTCAGCGAGATGAAAATATTTTGGTGAGCTGGGAGTATTTCGGGGAGACTCCCATGTGTCGGTGAGACATTATATCGAAGGCAATCCCCTTCGGTGATACTTTACCCAGTCGGAGAGACATTACCCCGACTGGAATCATTCCCGTCGACGCCACCCTTGTGAAAAAATGTCGGCATGACCTCCTTCCAAGTGGAGAGATACATGAAGACTCATGGCGACCCGAATGTCCTGGCAACAAGTGTATTAAACCAAGTAGAACACACTGCTAGTCGGCAAGACAATAGGAGGGTCTTGTAGACTTTCTTCTCTGATGAGTTTTTTGTGCCAAAACTGATCGAGGCATGCCTCCAATAGACCTCCTTGTGAAATAGCCTCAGGTGCATGATCTAACCCTTGATGCTAATTCCCCATTTGGCCTTTATGAACCTTTGAAACACAATTTGTCCTGCCTGATGAGCCCGTAGGTGAAAATAAGGCAACAATTCCAAAAGGAAGAAGACCAAGACTCAAACAAAGGTAGTGGAAATTGAAAGCCCACCTAGTAGTGAGGAAATAAATGAAACGAAAAAGCAGGGTGATCAATCCCCTAAGGAAGAGGACAAGAAAACCCCATCACCCAAAGAGCAAGAGGAGGAGAAAACATAGTCACCACATTCTATACAGATTGAAGATGAACTTGTGGGGGGACTTTCTCCTTTTCTTGACAAAACAAGAAGTATGCTTGAAATGGAGGAAAATGTACCTCATATTGATGTAGAAATTCCTCACTCATCCTTCCTTGAGGACACCAGGGAAGAAAATGTACCTCATATTGATGTAGAAATTCCTCACTCATCCTTCTATGTGGACACAGGGGATACAGAGTCTGGCTAGAGAGAAGAGGAAGTAGAAAAATTAAAAGCATAAATTGTGGAATTAAAAACTAGGCTACAAAATGGTGAAGCACAAATATACCAACAGAAAGAAGAGATGGAGGAACACGCTGCAATTGTAAATAAAAGAGACCAATAAATTGCAAGACTGATAGTACAGATGGAGGAAAAATATAGAATCATTGAATAACTATAGTACCAAATTCAACAATGAAATCAACAAGATAAGCAACACAAGGTTGAACTATTTGAAAGAGATAAAAATATTCAAGATTTGAAAAACAATTTTATGCAATTATTTAGTGATTTTGAAGAGGAAAGAAATAGATAGGAAAATGAATTGAATGCTTCTATAATTAAGATTGTGGAATTAGAGAAAAATTTGCAGGAGAGTGACACTAAACCTATGATGGAATCAAAGGAAACACAAACTGAACCCATTGTTATAGAATGGTTCCAAGTACACATCCCTCCAATATTAATGAAATGGATAGAGCACAGCTATCTTCTAAGAGATGTGGAGTTTGAAAATAATAGAATGAAAAGGGAATTGGTAATGTTAAAAGAGTCATTCCATAAAGCATATAGAGGTAAACAGGATGCTTGTGAAATTGGTGAACTATTATTAGCTTGTAGAAGACCATCTAGGTTGTGCTCTATGTTTCTTAATGAACAACTTTTAAGATGCAAGTTGCAAAGAATTCACCAAAAGCAGCCACATGATCCTGATGGAAAGGAATTTGTAAAGTTATTTGTTGAGTCAATCCCTGAACAACAAGATTTTTTATGTGAATTCTTTGTTCACAATTTACTCCTAGAAGAATATACTGATTTCTTTGTTAATTTCTTTGTGGGAGAAGTACAATTGAGATCATTCCTGTCTATAATGAGAAATCAACTTCATTGGAAAGATAGAGCAAGGGAATATGCACATGCAACAAATATTGTGGGGTTGCAAATGAGATATCTTCATAGGAAGCCTTTCTTTTTCAAGGCACAATTTCTAGGCATTCAACTCAGAAAGGAGGTATAGGGAAAGTACAATAATAACCTTTGGCTATGCTATGATCACTTCCAGGATCAAGGACCAAAATTGATAGGAAGAGCTTGGCATGCCTATGAGGAATGGTATACCCCTCTCCCTATGTTTCTCAGGAAAAGAGAGTTGATCTCACCCCTTAATATTAAATGGTCTTACAGAAGGGTGGTAGCTCTAGCCTAGATCCTTGAAGAAATAAAGGTTAATTGGATTGGTATGAGGTATAGACCTCCCCTACTTCTCTCACCACCTCCTTCAACATATACAAATACAGACCAGAGTGATGATAGCTTTGAAAGATGGGTACAAAGAGTCACTTTTCATCAGGGATTCTTGAGGGAGCTAGTGGAACTAGATCTAGAGGTATATGACTTCTATGATATCAGTGCCAAGTATGAGGAGATGAATAAGGGGAATGAAGGACAGGGGACACACTAGAGAGTAGGAGGACCTACTTGGGCTTAGGAAGGGGAGGAAATGATGAGGTAAAAATAACCTCATCAATATAATGGAATCAATATTCAAACTTATACCTTTCAGCCCAATTTACTTTGCCAATTAATTACCTTTAGGATAAATAATTGCTCTCTTTTTATGAATAAGCGTGCAAACTTTATTTCTTGAAATTAGTCGAAATAAGTTAATTTGTGTTGATTTAATGGCTTAGTTCTTGAGCATTCCATAGGTCAACTTCCACCATCAGTTACCATTCTAGTCAAAAGGGAATTAACACAGGTTCAACACCATTGAAGACAAGTGAGTGGGCGTTGGAATTTCAGGAGCATACGTTATGGACCGAGTCTTCATAGTTTCTGTTATTTTTAGTTCTAAAAATTTATGGCTCATACCGAGCCTCTTTAATACTTCATGTCATGGGATTTAAAGTCCATTAGTTGTTGGCAATCTCTTGAAGACTTTATTAACTAGAAAGTAGGATTTTGTTAACCACTTTTCATATAAATATGTAATTGTTGAAAATGATGAATAGAGAAGAATATCATTATCCTGCCAATATGTCTTTCTAAGTAAAACTACCATATTAATAAAAATGAGTTTTCCTGCCACTCTTTGAATTACTGAGCAATGTGAATGGAGTCCTTTGAATGAAGTAATTTGGAGATTACCAGTGCATGTGATCTAGTTGTCGAAACACTCGAGAGCTGGCCACTCGAGGGTTATAGATAGATAGATAAGTATTTTATTTCTCATTTTGTACTTTCTTTTAGTAGATAATAATTGAAATTGGAATTTATTTTCATTTGTGTGTCATGTTGTCAGTGTCAATCTTGCAAGTTGTAGCTAAATCCGTAGTCTTTGAATCCAATATCTAAAATTCCAGAGCACCTTCATTCAGTTGTTTCAGATTGTTAAATCATTTTATGCTAGTTGTTTGGATTGTTATCTTTTGCAGTAGATAAATGTTTCCTAGTTTCTTTACAAGTTTTACTTCTTCAGCAATTTATACATTCTTTAGATTAATCATTTCCATGCTTTCTAACTTAGTGGTGATGCTTTTTAGATTCATAGTTTTCTGCTTTCTAGTTTAATTATTTCTAGCTTGCTAGATAGATGATTTCCTACTTTCTAAGTTTAGAGGCTCTCCAGTTTAGAATTTTATTTAGTTTTTTGGTATTTAGGAAACCTGAGAGAGAGATAGTTGAGATGTCTTCAATTGCATATAGCCTTTGGACACTACTCGGTCGATATATTAATGTGTTTATCAACTAAAGTGTTAGGACCTAACGACAACCTATCACGAGGCACAACATTGGAGTATGTTTCAAGTTGTCTTCAAAATTATTACCCGACATGTTTGATGTAGGAGCATCTAGGTCCACAAGCAATCCTACATCAACCAAAAAGAGGTTCTTTGTTTTCTTCTATTTTTCCTTGTTGTTTTGGCTTGTAGGAGTAAAGACTCAAATTTTGAAGAATTATCATATGGCCAACTGAAGACATCACCTTGAAGAGGAACCAAATGGGTATCACATCCCAAATTTGGAGAACTTTGGATAAAAAATAGACAAGTTGTGGAGTTGTGGATTTTCAACCTACATTTTCCATTGTGAAACTTTTGGCCTTATCTGGATCCCCCTCAAATTCTTGCAATTCCTTCTATCGTTTAATTCCCCCTAAAATTCCTTAATGCAAAAATTTTGTTAGAATTGTGAGTAACACAGGACACAAGATCAAACAACAAACAAAAACACTTTCTACACAAGAGAGTTGCAAACAATAATCTACTATATCATTGACTAAAAAAACTTGCAGAATGAAACTCAAGATTAATAATGAACCTCAAGAGTCTTCAAGAGGGAGAGTAATTTATAAGAGTAACACTAAATGATAAATGGATTAGATCATGAAAAGTGTTGTCATCCTATCTAATGAGATAAAATAATCTAATTATAGCCCACTCTAGTTAACATAAAAAAACTCTCCTAATTTTAGCTTAAGTGCATGAGTAGAAATTAGCCTAATAATCAATTAAAGTAATTAATCATTAGCTAATGCATGATTACTCTAACACCCCCCTTAAGGTGAACTTAGGGAGTAGCTAAAAATCATAAACCAATGCATAAAAAATAGAGAATGCATGATGGATCCCAACAAACAAGGCCTAACGAGGTACCCATGTACAAACACTCTAATCTCTCACAACTAGAGAAAAGGAGAAAAACTCATAGAAAAATATCCTCTCCAAAAGAGGAAAGGCGAATGAAGGAACTAACAATCCTCCAAAACAAGTGTCCCAAAAAAGAATAGGAACATGAAGAGCATCGCTGAAACAAGAAGTTGTAGACAACTTCCAAATGTTGACTGATATAGTGCTGACATGAAGAACCTCCTCTAAAACAAATGATGAACAAGATCAAGAAGACGTGAATGTACATGAGTGCCCCCAATGATACTACTTGAATTAAATGGAAAATAAAGGCAAACATTTGGCAATCAAAGTTACATATGGCACATGAATTTGCATGAGTGACCCCAACGACACTACTCAACCAAGCAAGATGCATGTTGAAAATATAGGTACCAATAGTTTGAAGAACACCAATCAAGTGAAAATAAAGGTCGCCTCTAGAAATAGGAATCCAATAATTTCCATATGGTAAATGCTCCATCTCACCAAAATTTATGGGTAACTAGTTGTTGCATCTGCATAGTACATAGGAACAAGAACTAGATACATAGATCACTCCAAAATGAACCAAAGAAGCATTAGCACTAACAATAGAAACCCCCCATAATGTGGAAAAGGGGGAGTGAAGACAGGTACACTAAAATTGTGTCACTAGTAAGTGGATGAAGGAGAACAAAGAACATCTAAATGTGCAAAAAATGGTAACTATAACTAAAAAAGGGTGTGCAAACAAGGCACACACGTATGAGGCAATGATCACCAAGATTTGACGTTGTTGTGAAAGTAACACTCACTTGAGAAAGGTATGATAGAAAAATAAAGGAACTCACAAACCACCCATGTCACTTTATATCATAGTGTGAGTATAAAAGACATAACAGGATGTGCGAAAATCCCCAAAAACATGTACAACAGTGGTACTTTATCTCAATGCATCTCCAAAAGAGAAATTGCATGGAAAAGATTTCTACAATGACCCAATAGGACAAAATTCTAGAAATAGATATATAAAAAAACCAAAAATAAGTCATCCCATGCAAACAAAAAGTTTTCAGGAGCTAAAATGTCCAAGTAATTCACTAGAATGTGAAAATGTAAAAAAACTTGAATAAAATGTACCTAGAGAAAAATATGGAAAAAGTGCATAGATAGTTGTGAAGAGCTTTGAAATACCTTTCTAATGTTGTTGGAATTACAAAAAATGGAGAAATGAGTCAAAATTTGTGAGCTCAGGAGTGAAAACAACACATTTGACTTTGATACGTGATAACATTTGCCAACAAAAAAATCTAAGAAAATGGTTAGCACCATTGGATAGTACTTATAACCAACTTTTCGTTGATATCTCATTTTCTTGATTATGATACCTGAGTAAAAAGTTATTGAGATTTCCCCAATTCTACTAAAAATGCAAAAAAAAAAAAGCCCCCAAGGGTTGGGCATTGGCTGCCCATACGACCTTGAGGCAGCACTAAAAGCATGGCGTCTTACAAACTATTAGCAACTTGGCCCGATGACTAGGAAGCCATGACAACAAATTGTAGGTGAGCGGAAAAATAGTGCCCACTGTTTATAGTAGTGCTAAGTGCTTTAAAAAAGTGTAGTTGCTTTAAAAGTGTGCTAATTTTATTTTTTATTTTTGCAAAAAAAACATACAAATGGGTTGTATAGGGGCCATACAGACCCCTGTGAAAAAAATTTGTCTAAGAATCTCCCAATGGAAAAATAGGGTAAATTTATAGTCAAAATTTATCAATTTGGCCTCGTAAATGTAATGGTGAGGTCCTTTTTGCGTCATTGCAAAAAAGAATTGGAGATTCTAGATTTGAAGCCCTATAACCCTTGCTAAAAAATAACCTCAAAAATTGAGAAGGGGTAACACATAGGTGTGATATGTATGATGCTTATTTTTCTTGTAACCCTAGTTATTTATAGTCCTATCATATATAGCATAGATTAGGACACCATTTTAGACTTATAATAATTGAAACTGTTCAAAATATTATTTCACATAGGTGTGATATGTGGACCCCCTTATTAACAATTTTTTTAAATTTAAACATGGATGAAGTAGAATTACATAATATTTAAAAATATTCTCCAAAGATAATCATTCTTTCTTATTGACATAAGTGTCCTTGTTCACCTATTTAAATTTTGTAGCTTAGCACTAGTTGTTCAAAGTTCATATTGTCATTACTTAGTCTAGATTAAATATGCTTATGTGTATGCATACTCAAAGAACCATAGAGTATTGTATGGAATTTAGTATAGTCACTTATATAGAAAATACATAAATAATATTGTATGAAATTTAGTATAGTCACTTATATAGAAAATACATAAATAATGAGATAAGAAAAAGTAAGAACATTTAGTTTATAGATATTTGAAAATAGAGAAAATATTGACTAGTGATTAACAACAATTTAGTGGAGCCTCTTATTTGAGTACTTCCAAGACACGATGCTTCCATCATTGGTCATACTTCATGCTATCTTGAAGGTGCAAAGTTTATACCAACTCTTCAACTTATAATATAAATTAATATGTTGTTTATATTCTTTCTTTTCTTGAAACATAAATGAGCATGATTAAAGGCACCACCCTTTTTAAGTTCTTTGCTAATGAAGTCAGTTCCAATAAGAATCTTTAAATATCTTTAAATAATATTTTGTTAGCATAAATTTTTCATGCCTTTTATTCACAAGAATATAGAAAAATAATGGTTACAACATCCCCATTATATTTGAGTATGTAAATGTAAGTATAACACTAGGAAATTATCCTTGAATCATATGTCTTACAATTTGTAATAAAATAAATCTAAATGAGCATATTCAAATATAAGAAAAATACTATAATAAATTTATGTACAACTTAAACAATTTATGTGGTGAGGTAATTCCTATGAAGATCACACTTGATATTCACACTTTTAAATCTTTGGTTGTTGGCTCCTCTCGGGATCACGAGTCTTCTCATGATGTTAGGTCCTCTCTCTTCATGTAAGGGGTGGCTACAAGGTGCCCATGAAGATAACTTACTATTGGTGATTTTGACTCTCTAGTTGTTGGCTCCTCTTAGGATGACAAGTCTTATCATGGTGTGGGGTCCTCTCTTTTTGTTCCTCCCATGGCGAGGCATGTTCTCGATGGGGTTTCTCTTATGGTTGGCATGACTTTGGAGAGTACCACTCCTTCAACTTCTTTTTGTGAGTCACACCCACCATTTGATTTCGTCACTTAGTGTCTCATTTCCTCTACTCTAGCTTTTCCTTTGGCTTTAGCACTATGTATGCCTTCTCCTAAGGAGACTGACTAATGATTGATAATATTGGCTAGAAATTTCACTAGTTTTGTTGCACTCATTGATGGCCTCCCTTAGGGGAAATCCTCCCTCCTCGTAGGTTTGAGGATTTGGTTGATAACATTTCTTGGACAATTGTGCAAAGATGAAAAAAGTCTTCCCAAATCTATCTCCTAATTACACACTAGAGTTAAGGGTGTGAGATTGAATAGGGTAGGGTCTGACATTATTTAGGTTGTGTTAGAGTAATCATGCATTAGCTAATAATTAATTAACCATTAGTTAATTATTAATCTAATTTATTCTCATGCACTTAAGCTAAACTTAGGAGTGATTTACTATGTTAACTAGAGAGCTATTATTAGATCATTCTATCTCATTGCATGAGATGTTGACACTTATCATTATCTAATCCCTATACCATTTAGGGTTGCTTCTATATAGCACTTAACCCTCATTGTATTATCTCTCGAGCTTTCATGTCTTTTGATGGAACTCTCAACCTTTGAGTACTCTTATTTTCCTTGAAGATTATTGAGGTTCATTCTATAGCTTTTTCTTGTTGAGGAATATTGCATATATTTTTTGTAGATCTCTTGCATGGAAGGTGTCTTTGTTCGTTGTTTGTTGTTTGATCATGTGGCTTGTGTCTTTCACAATTCTAACATGGTATCAGAGCCTCAATTCAATGAACCCCTTCTCATTTATGAGGGTTTTTTTTCAACAAGGGTTGCATGCGTCAGATCTAGATTCTCTATTGTTTTTTTTCAATTTTTGGTGGTGGGCAATTTTTAGGTGCTTTTTGGCATGAAAAGGACCTCATCGTTGGATTTAGAGCTATCGAGAAAGTTAGATTTGGATTTTGTTTGGCTTGATTTGGACTCTTGAGGCAAGATTTGTAAGGGTTTGAAGTGGTTTTTTTCTCAGATTCAGAGGGTAGCTGTGATTTCAAAGTATTTTGGGCTGAAAAGGACCTCTCAATTGCATTCAAGAGGTCAATTCGATGAATTTTCACTATAATTTTTCCCTATTTCGACATTGAGAGATTTTAAGGAATTTTTTTTTTCCCCAAGGCCATATGACCTCTGTACAACCCCTGTGCATTAGTTTTGAGAAAAAATGCAAAAAAATCGATGTTTTATTTTTTTAAATTCTTTTTTTTTTCAAAAAAAAATTTGTGCTAAAGTTTAAAAAAAATAAAAAAAGGGTAGGTTGATTTTTTAAAAGGAGTGACGAATTTGTTTTTTTTGGGTCGTATTTATGTAACGTACCCACAAGTACATGCGTGAGCAGGCCTTGCAAGCCCGATAGGTCCGCCAACAACCATAAAAATAGCTTGATGGCCAATACAATATTTGCTAGCGCCCTTCAACATCACTCTGGCTGCTCAAATTTTTCATAGCAACCTAAATATTTCTCACCAATATAATTTTTCAATGAGCTCACCTTTTCAGGAGGTTTGAATCTTTTGCAAAATATTTCATTTTATAGGGAATATTCTATCACCGACTTTTACATAGGGGGGTCAGATTTTTTCCCAATAAAGGGAATATTTTATGAAATATTCAGCATGAAGTCAATGGTACAGTCGCATGGGAAGGCCCCTTCAAGACCCCTTTGTGCCCTAAAGAAGGGGCTTTTTTGCAATAACTTGGGCATACGATATCGAATTTTGGCAAACGAGATATCATCAGGAAGTTGGTTCCACCAAATTTCTAGTGGTGTGGGTGCGATCACTTATTTTTTCTGTTGGTGCATTCTATAGCTTGTTGAAATCAGAGGTTCTTTTTTTAGTCCCAAGCTCATAAATTTTGACATGATTCTTCACTTTTTGTGATTCCAATAGCGTTGTGAAAATCTTTTAGAGCTCTTCATAACCATCTATGTAATTTATCTAGATTTCTCTCCAGGTATATTTTATTCAATTTTTGTGTTTTCACACATTGGTGAATTACTTGGACACTTCAGCTCCTGAAAAATTTTCATTTGCGTGGGATGACTTATTTTTGGTTGTTCTATATGTATTTTCAGTATTTTGTCTTATTTGGGCATTGTAGACATATTTTTCATGCACATTCTCTTTTGTAGACAGATTGTGATAAAGTGTCATTTTGGTGTATTCTTTTTGGGGATTTTGTACATCATGTTGTGCCTTTTGTATTCACACTAAGATATAAAGTGCCATGGGGTGTTGACGTTTTCCTTTGGTTTTCCATCATACCTTTGTCAAGTGAGTGTCCCTTCCATGACACCAGTGAATCCTAGTGATTCTTATCTCACGCGTGTGTGCCTTAGTTTGCACACCCTTTTATTTATAGGTTGTTTCTCTTACATGCACTTCTTGTTTCACACAATTTTAGTGTACTTGTCTTAGCTCTCTCTTTTTTAGCATTATGGTAGGTTTCTACTGCTGGTGCTAATGCTTCCTTGGTTTTGTGTTTGAGTGATCTACGTATCTAGTTCTTGTTCCTATGTACTTTTAGATGTGGTGTACATCAGCGACTAGTTAATTGCATTTCAGTGAGATGGATTATTTATCATATGGACACTCTTGCATTCCTATTTCTAGAGGTTCTTCATTTCAACACTATATCAATCATCATTCGATAGTAGTCTACAACTTCTTCGTGCTTCAATGATGTTCTACATGTTCCTTTTTAAATTGAGACATTATTTCGTTGGAGGCTTCTTAGTCCTTCACCTTGATTTGGAGGATTTTTCAGTCCTTCATTTGCCTCTCCCTCTTTTGGAGAGGAGTTTTCACCCATAGGGTTTTTCTCCTTATTCTCTAATTTTGAGAGATCTTTTGTTTGTACATGGATACCTCACTAGGACTTGTTTATTGGGACCCATCATGCATTCTTTTTAGGGTTTTTGGCTACTCCCTAAGTTCATCTTAAGGGGGGTGTTAGAGTAATCATGCATTAACTAATAATTAATTAATTATTAGTCTAATTTATTCTTATGCATTTAAGCTAAACTTATGAGTGATTTACTATATTAACTAAAGAGCTATTATTAGATCATTCAATCTCATTGCATGAGATGTTGACACTTGTCATGATCTAATCCCTTTACCATTTAGGGTTGCTCCTATATAGCACTCAACCCTCATTGTATTATCTTTCGAGCTTTCATGCCTTTTGATAGAACTCTCAACCTTTGAGGACTCTTGTTTTCCTTGAAGATTCTTGAGATTCATTTGTAGCTTTTTCTTGTCGAGGAATATTGCATATATTGTTTGCAAATCTCTTGTGTGGAAAGTGTCTTTGTTCGTTGTTTGATCCCATGGCTAGTGTTTTTCATAATTCTAACAAATTGGATCCCTAGGTATTCTTTTAAGCTTAACAACTTGGTTGTTGTTGTATTGATTTTTGTTTAGGAGATTAGTTGCAATTGTGTTTTCCTCCTTTTTGGGATTTTTATATATGCTTTGAGTTGTTCCATCTAATATACAACATTTTCAATCCCTTGAAATTGATTTACCTAATAAAAAACTTAAATAGTTTACAAGAAACTTTGTCTTCATTGATCTTGTACAATATATAAGATACAAAAATGTAATTATTTCCTTACAAAATTATATTTAATTTTATTTACCATTACCTTAACATGTGCTATAAATATCTTCATTTAAAAAAAAGGCATGTTTCCATTTAGCCAAACATTAATTAAAGTGTAGTCTAAAGATTATAGATTATAAAAAAATCCATAAAAACTATAAGAAAATAGCATCAATACAATACAATTTCATACTCAATAATTTGAGAAACAATTACAATTAAAAAATACATTTTTTATGAAGCCATTCATATTAAATATATGCCATGGTAAATCTATTTTACCTTACCCGGAAGACAAAACATGATGTCTCAACTTCACATCATTCACAATAATTGAATCAAAGGCTAAAAACAATTTCAAATGACTGGAATAAACTAAGCTATTTTTGCACATTTGTAATGATATAATTTGAAGATGAAAGCTACATTACTGTACATATGATGGCATTCACACACTTGCTATTTCTTTGCTTAAAGATTTTCCTTTGATTTTCCATTAATTTTCTATTCCATGATTAGATTAGTGCTTTTGACATCCTTCACCAATCAAGATCAATTTTACATCCATGTATTGTGCAAGAGTTAGCATTTAATATAATAAATTAATTATTTTATAAGAACATGTTTTTGTGAATGTATTTTTATTTAATTTTATAAAAAATGTGGGATGTGCTTGGTCAATTAGATGTTTATTTTTTTCAACAAAGCTCCTACTAACTAAGCTTTTGGACCATCCACTTCAGGTAAAAATATAAATTCATCCACATTGCCCAAAATTGTAATAAGTTTGCTATGAGTTTTTCTTTGAACTAAAGACTTTTTCCTTGATGTGTTTACTGGATTATCTAATATCTATGATGTTATATGTTTTAAAAAATATATTAAAATAATTATTATTTATAGAGTTTTTAAAAATTTATTTATGATTTTTAAATAATCATTAATGAAATAATAATATTTATCATTTTAATATTATTATTCAAAAAATAAATATTTGTTAGCATATATATAGATATACATACACAAAGACATATATACGTACATACATACTTACATACATACAAATAATTAGAATTATTCTTATCATTACAAAATAGAGATATAGCAAAGGATTATACACATGTAATATTAATCACATTTTTATAAATATAAACTCATTTTTTTTTTTTTAAATTATTTTTAATTCAAGAAAGAAGTTAAATGCATGCTATGTTCTTTTTGGTTGAAATAATATAATTTAATTGTTAAAATGTATTATTAATTTATTTATTTTTCACCTAACTCACCCTATCAAAAAATCCAAAAGCACAACAACACCACCAACTTAAAACAAAATATGACAACTTTTATTTAAAATTTATTGAATAGATGACGAAAATGTCAAACTCATCATCAAATTGAATAACACAAAAGATAAATACTTCACAAACTAAAAATAAAAAAAATCTATTACTATCTTTAACCTCACAACAATAAAATTCTTCTTATAACTAGTACTCTAACAAACAAACCAAAAAAACAACTGAAAACACTCCCACATACAAAATATTTGCCATTCCTAAAAAGGAAAGTCTATCCAATCAGCAGAATACATATTTGACTATATTTATTAATTACTTGAAAATAAAAAATACATTATATTTTAATTTTCAACAAATTTATAAATACAGTCAAATGTACAGTCGGATGTAGAAAATACGTCCAAATATATATACATACAAGACAGATGGAAACCAGAAAAATATGACAAGCACGTACCCGTACACAATCATCAGTAATATGTCAGCCATTTTAAAGTAACAGAACACGCTTTAACTATGTCAGTGGTTAAAAAGCCTATATTTTATGTTAAAACCATTTTGTACTCTCTATTTTATATTACCTCAGTTTTCCATTTTAATGAGTTTGTCCTAATATAGTAGATTAACGGGTACAAGATACAGTGTGGACTAATTTAAAAAACAGCTGGAAATGAATCTGTGGGGTCCTCTTTCTCAATGATTTCAACCGCGTGTAGTACGTTTTGTTCTCTTTCCTAAAATCGGGCTTCCCTTCTACCGAATTTTTATCGTATGGTTTGAAGTTTTGCATGACCCAGATTCCCTGTAACTGTCAAACCAGGACATTTTTTCCAGAGTTCAGTAATGGGGAGAAGTAAGTAACCGGATGGGTGGCGTAAGGTGCGGATTCATCCCTGCGAGTGGTGCACATGCATTCACGGGATCATGGAGTCCTGTACACCGTTTTGTACAAGGCAGTTCTTTATTTTTCTCTGTATTTCAGGCCGAGTCCACATCAACACCCGACAACCTTCCCCTATCAATCTATTCAAGGGCATGTACCTACGCCAGTATGAAGTTTGGAAATAATTTCATACATATGGCGACCTGATTTTGTAGGGTCATCCAGGTCACAAATTTGTTCGATGACCAACTGGTTTAGGTGAATTAATGAGCATTGAATGCTATTGATTGGTTTTCAAAACGTGCTTAACACCAATGAATTTGTGAATTAAATAGTACAGAAGGTTTTTAGAGTTCACATGTCAAAGATAGTTTATGGTATAACAAATTTTGTTTTTATTTTATTTTATGAAGTATTTGTCTTCTCCTGTGCAATTGATAGAGAAATCTTTCATTCTTCTAATGGTTTCTTTGTTAAATAAATCTTGAAAAGAAGTTGCTGTTAAATTATTTATGTACTAAGTCTTGTATGTATATGTAAGCTTTATAATCTAAAATAAACAGTTTTATATCAACTGTTTCAATTGTGCAAAAAATACATACCCTTTCTTTCCATATATGCAAAAGATACATACTATCTCTTTGCATATTTCTTTTCGCCTTTTTCATCCCCTTGTTTCACATGGAAGACGATGCAAGCTAGTTCTCAATTGAACAATGAGAATCTTTGATCTTCAAGAAATGTTGGCATTTAATAAACCTTTTTTTTCTGATGGTCTGAAATGGGTAAAATTCCTCAAGATAATATTTCTTCTTTTTCCTGACATCTTTTCCCATATAAACTTGTGAAACTTATCTAAAAAAAATGTCTTTTCTTTTATCATTATTAACAAGCATTCAAGTTAAAATGTTACTTGTTAATTCCTGCTTTATCCATGGCTTCTTTCTTTTTTCTTTTGTTTGAGGCATCTTTAAAGATAATTTTGAACTAACCATTTGTTTCCACCTATTCAATTATGAGACCACCCAATTCTTTCAAGATCACAAATAGAATCTTTTTAATGTTTATAAATCAGAAATAATTTATTAAAAAAGTGATATACTCCTGCAAATTTAGAATGTATGTAGTCTCTTATAAGAATTATTTAAACCAATACATATAATTTCAATTAAACATCTATCAAATTTCTCATTGCATATTATTTAACTTATTATTTATATAAATAACTATTGTGTTGACAATTACATTCAATACAATTAGCCATGAGCGAGTATTACAAGACTTCAATACAAATAAATTACTATAAAAGATTTATCCTTTACCCTGACTTTGGCCTCTTTCAGATATGATTCGATTCTGCTCAACGGTTTCGAATTGAAATTAGTGAAAGATGGCGAGACATGTCATGCCGTGACAATATACGCATGGAACTCGTGGGAGTAGAGAGAGTGCTATTTAGGCCGTTGAATCGGGCAGTGCCATAGCTGCATTGCCTTCCCTGGTAATGCAAGGTCTGCTCCAATTTCAAGGCTTTTATCTTTAAGTAAATAAAAGCCACTGGTAAGAGTAAGGAGGAGTGACAGAAGAACAATGGCGTTCTGGGTGCTGTTGGAGGTGGCAGCCATGCCAGTGTTAAGGTTCCTGTTAATCAGTGGTTTAGGAGCCTTTCTGGCAACTTCGTACATGGCTGTGCTCACTGCAGATGCCCGCCATCACATAAATAAGGTCAGAACCCTTCATTAAAGCTCTCAAAGCAATGCCGTGCAATACATGTATTTAAGATGTAGATATTTGTTGCAATTTTATGATTCACAATACATGCTGAACTTGCACTCATAATTTGCGCATATTTTTCTTTGGAATCCAAAAGATATCAGGGAAGATGATATGATTCTCGTATTTCCCCACTGTCGCACAGGTTCTTCATAGATTGCTATGACCTCCGATTTCACATTTTTTAAAGTTTAATTGAGGATTTTTTTGGTAGTAAGAATAACGAATTATGTTTTCTGTCATTTACAATAATCTGGCAGGATCATTTAATTGCAACGTGGAAAGCATGGTGTATATGACTGGTCTAGTTCAAAGTTTCCGTTTATTTTTTTGTTTTTTTGTTTTTCTTAGTGCAAATACCTACAGTTAATAAATAAAAAAACATCAGAGGCTGGTCATCTGGACCAAACGTGTCGGTGGTATACAGATGCCCGGTCTGAAAAGGAAAAGAATAATAAGCTATAAGAGAACGTAGCTTACACAAGTAGCCATAAACAATCAAAATACAGAAATATTAGCTGTTATTACCAAGACAACCCGTGTAATATAGCATTGTGCTGCATATTTTTAGAAGCTGGGACGTCTGATGCACCGGGCAATTAGTGATATGAGGATCGGCTCTGTTTCTTCCATTAGTGCTCGAAGGCCAACCATCAATGCCTCCTTGTGCTCGATCCGAAGACACATGATTCTCAGGCGTAGGGAAATTTTTTGCATTGTTTGGTTTGGGTTCTATTTATGTTGGTTATGTCGGACAACTATAGGAAGTTATCTTCTCACCTTTCCATTCAAATTGAGAACGCTCTGGTAACAGTGCCTTGGCATCATTAGATATTCTTCTTGCTTATTTAAACAGTTGATGATGGTAATTTCGTTGTCAATCAGCAGATAAATACACTTCTCATGCTGGCTAGCTTGTTCCATGCGTTTGGTTTCCGCCACTTTTGTATAGACACGAAAGGTCATTTAGATTAGCTAAAGAAGTATGTATTGAAGTATGATATGAGTGGGAATTTGTTCCAGGGGTGGCTTGTTGTCTTGAGCTTCATTGCTTGCTTCCATGTCAGGGTAGGGATTTCAGCATGGCCCTTGTCACACGAGTTGAAGGGTTGCTTCAAGTCAGTAATTATTGGTTCAGTGCAAAAGATTTCATCCTAGGCAGGGAGACGAGTAAGGTTCGATTACAACAGTTTTAGAGATGAAGATTGATTTTCATAGGATACCCGATGTAGGTGATTAGAATGGAATTAAGGGAAGAGAAATTTGGAAACAAAAGTGGGCATACCCTTTTTCACAGTCCGGCCTTGCTTATGAATGACCTGGGACAGTGATGTCTCTGCTTCTTTGATGTTAAGCTCTTCAACAGCTTTGATTTTATTATCCAGTATTATGGTCATCTGGCTCTTTTTGTCAATACTTTTTGCCTCAGTGGAGTCAGCAGTTATATTCTCCATCTGCTTGCTGTTTACGGCTTTCCTCTTTTTAGATTTTTGCAGTATAGTTCATAGGAAGGACCTAATTTGCAATAAAGCATCTGTTTTTACAATATTGAGCGTTTCCATTTATAGACTAAGCAATCAGCCTAATGCTCCTCAAGAATTCATGACAGCAAAGATTTAAGTACCCCAGTAAGGGGCGTTGATTAAAATAGGACCTCTTGCAATGGTAGCAATGGATGCAGAGATGATGACATGGCTAATGGTCTATATATTGTTGAATTAAAGTGCCTAGATCTAAAATATTCCTTGCTGCACTGCCCTCTGACATTTTGTCATCGAGTGGCTAAATGTAAACAGCTGGATTCCATGGAACTGATTCTTTTGGCCACCGTGGATAATGTATACGGTACCTCATTGCTTTTGCCGTTAACGGGATCACATGAGGAGTTAACGAGGAGTGATTGGGGTCATAAAGAATGATGGCAATCTGAGCAAACTGCTATTAATTGACTTTGAAGGAATTCCTTGCTGCGGGTGATCTTTGATGATTTGTATGAATTATAATCCATGTCAGGATTGTTGTGTCGGGGGCCTGCTATGTAAAAGTGCTATGGTGGAAGCTTATGTTTGAATGACAGAGGATGAAAGCTATATCAGAGTGCGGAAGGCTAGGGGAAAGATGAACAACAAAATAATTGAACACTATAGCAAAAATTCTAATTTACGAAGTTTGGTTATGCTACTCTTGTCCGAGATTTGAGAGGCCACATTTATTGTGAATGCTTAGGCTATCACCTGTTCTACCACTAAGCTAGATAATTCACTAACTTGTTAACTTCCTTCCTTCCTGACTGTTACAAAGAATGGTAGTATATACAACTGTACGTGTAGGAGGGTGATGAGCGGTTTGGCAGTTACAAGACTGTTTGCTGCTTTATTGAACTCGTGCTAGATTCCTTCATATTGTCATTACTTGGGAATGGCGCTGGGACTGCATGTGCAGAACGGGTATGTTAGAACAGCCGCCATCAGAATTGTGAGGTAGGTTTGGAGAGGAGTTATGTTATCACGTTATTAAGTGACAACTAAGCTACTGAAGGAGCCACCCATGTTCTATTCCAGTTTTTCATATTTACTTTGCATTTCAATACGCATCCACCTCTCCTAAAGCATTTTGGGGTTCTTTGGGAGCCCATTCTCTTGTCTCTTACTGTAGGAAAGCTAAAAGAACTCCACACGATTTCATTTGAGGAGTTTCTAACACATTTCGCTGTGATCCACTATCAATTTGAGAGACCGAGGAGGAAGAAGTGATAGAGATACTTACTTGGACTGGGCATTTAAGTTCATTGGCTTGTCACTGGTGAATCAAACCCTTAAGCGTTTTTCAAATTTCATATCAACTTCCTTATGTTTGGGATATTGATCAACTTCTTTATTTACAGTCTTTTGAGTAGCCCCTGGAGTGGTTCCTTCACTGTTTTGCCTCGGTGAGTCATCATCCCTGTCTAGAACCAAGTTGTTTTGTCTTTGATTCTCTTGTGTTTTGGAAAGGACCATTACCCTCCTCTTTTAAAGCATTTGCGTTTCGCTCCTGTCCTCCTTCGTTGTTGAATAGATTCTACACCCATCGGGCGATGCCTCTTCATCAACAGGCGAACTTTTAACAATGGCTAATTCTTCTTATGAGAGGAGGAGTTCTTCCTTTTTTCTTCATTTCAATCAATGCAGTGAGCCAACACCATGCACCTGACCTAATGTTCCCACTTACCAAAACATCTTTCCAGTCGTATAGCTGGCACCTTCCTTAAAATCATGTTTTCTCATTATTTTATCAAACATAAGCCCATCGATTTCTTTAATTTTTTGATCTGAAAAACTCTTGATGGACATTTATTAAACCTCCCTTTTTGGAGGCCGAGTCTTCCAAATATGTATTTGTAGTTAAAAACATGTCTAAATAGTCCTACAGCAAATTCACTGCCAGCAATTCACTGATGGAAAATTTACTGTCAACAATTCACCGTGGCAGAAATTAACCACATTATTATTTTTAATAAAATCAAAGTTTTCGAAACATATATTAAAAAATATTGATGCGGTTAATTTTCCACTGCGGTGAATTGCTCATGGTGAATTTTACTTGGCGGTGAATTTTCTGTGGCGGTGAATTTTCCTAGAGCCGTCTAAAATTCCAGGGCAAAAATTCTATTACAAATAAATCTAGACAGGGTGTATAGGCCAACTACTAATTCGAACGGCCATATTGTGAGCTGGATTTGTTATACCAGTGGGAAAATATTCTTCTCTACTATGGTTAAATCTTGTTCATTGCCTTAAGTGAAATGAAAGAAGTACTTTACAGTATATTAATGAATATACTACGGGTTTGCAAACAATTTATTATTGGTATAGCTAGAACTCCATGCCATTTTCTTTAATTTCATATCACTTCCGCGTGACATTTCATAAATGAAACGAGTTTTTATCTTCACTTTTTGCCCTTTACAAAATTTTAACTTACAGTCCAAAGTTGGGCTATCCTTTTGAATGATTTTGCTTGATGTGATATGTTTGTGATTGTCTCTCTTCCATGTCATTCACGCATCTACTACAAATCATTTATTGAACAACTTTTACTACCTCATTAATTACCCTCCAATGGCCATCCATTTCACTATTTGGATAAATTTTCTTGTTTGTTTTGATAGAAAGGCTGAAGCCAAAATCCTTCGTACTTAATTTGTTTTTGCTTTTCTCTTCATCAGATTTGGGCATCTGGAGAAATGATAAATTCCTATTACAAACTTCTAAATCTGAAGGTCCCATGCCTTATTCATTTCTCAACAATTTCCTCCATTCTTGGTATTCAGGAGAATCAAACATAGCCTTGTAGATAAATGTTGAAACTGAAAGCTAATTTTTCTTTTACTCACTTCATTTTACTTATTTCTTTTTCTGATTGTCGGTTTTGAGTTTCAAAGTTTCTATGATTATTAATAAAAGCTGAAGATCTCTGTACTTTATTCCTTTGAAGCTTCTTGTTCTTTGCTTTGTGCTTTGGAAAAAATCGCCAACATTATTCTTAAAGGCTGAAAACCCAAAACATAAATTTATAATTCCCGGCCAATTTTGAGGGACACTTCTTTAGTTGTTGGCTTTATTACTTTTTGAGAATAGGTCCTTCAAAATTTGGCCGTAAGTTGACATTGAAATTTGAATTACTTATTTTTTCACATCTTTCTATATTATAAAGTTTTCGAAGTCCTTTCACTAATTGACACTCCAGAGATTTTAGGACTTATGGACTTATATAGAACGATGCCAAGGCCCAAGACACAAGGACAAAATAGTAAATAGTAAAATACACATAAAGTGAGTTATTGAAGAGTTCATAATCACCATATATGGGTCTTTAGTTCTGACAGGAGACTCATGAATCAAATCTTTTTGTAGTAGAATGATTTTTAAGTACGTGGTCCTACACTGTATATTTTAGCTTAATTGAAGACTGAACTATTTTCTTAAGAGCATGAAGTTTTAGTCGATTTGAAAGAATTTGGTAAGGTGTAGCCATGGACTCCAACAAGAGCTGTTAAGAGCTAGGAATCTCTCTTACCTTCCTTTTGTAATTTCCTTCATTTACAATATACATTGGCCTGCATGTTGGTATAGCAGTCTCTTGAGTGATCAACTTATGAGTAAGTCCACAAATAAGAGGCTTCGCCCCTACCTCTATCTCATTCCATTCTTCTAATTGTAAATTTGTAGTGGTATAATATCTTAAATTCTTGTGATTAGTTTATTTATGCTAACCATGAAATTTACACTTACATTTTATTAGTTGCAACTTCAATAGTTCAGTTGATAGCACTAAAATCCTTATTGTGTTAAAGCAAGGACTTGCAGTCAAACTTCACAATTGAATCACGGATTGTGATGAGCCTTGCTGGCTCTCAACTCAAACCCCCAATTTTTCTTAAGTCTTTTAGTGTTATTTAGTTTTTTAGAGAAAGTTTAATAGACAGAAGAGAAGGGGCGCAAAGCATAAATGCATATAAAATGTAAATCTGAGTTATTTTAGGCGAATTGACAATACAGAAGATAATAAATATGCTCAACAATGGATTTAGAACTCATAAACATACCCGGAAGTGTCCAGATTATTTATTTAAGAAAGTAGTCCAGTTTGCCAGCCAAGATGGTGAAAAACTGACCAAATCTGGTGTAGAAAGCTACAAAATGCGAAATCCAGCCTGAAAACGGTGGCAGATGAAGAGTACAAGCCAAACGCCTAAAATGATGAAGAGAAACCCTCAGAAAAGAAGGCGTTTCTCCAAGAAATGCCCAAATGCCTTTGTACAAGAGCCACACACTTCACTGCAAACAACCTAAATTCTCACTTAGAAGGTACGACCAAGAAGTATGATGTCTGCAAGATGAAATGAAGGCGCCATCTCCCAAAACCCTCTGAAATTGATGAAGAAATCCAATAGGAAACACAACTCAAGCCCAGTAGAACCTCTGTATGAAGCTCTCACGAATTGCACAAATTCAGCTGATCTCTCACAGCCTCAAAAGTGCTCAACATTGAAGAGTTATCGTTCTTCAATGGAAAAATAGTTCAAACCCTGATCACAGGAGAATGCACAGGAAATAGCACAAGGCAAAGTTGAAATTGTCAAAAGATCCGTTTCTCATTGCCAGAAATGCCCTTTTATGCAAAGGCACGAATCCCAAGAAAATACGCCACTTTTGGATATTTAAATCTTTTAAATAATATTTAATCCATTTCAATAGTATATGAATTAAATACTTGGGCACACTTATTCATTTAAGTGATTTAAAATATTAAATCACTTTTAGAGAATATTTAAGTGATTTAAAAAATATAAAGTCAATTTGACTTTATAATTAAATATTAAATCAATTAATATTTAAATCACTTAAAAACCCATAACTCACTCAAAACACCATATAATCCTGTGCCGTCAGAAGCTGTCGACTCCTGCACTGCCAACGCTTGCTGTGAACCAGTTACTGGGCTCTGAAAACCAGAACGATCAAACTCTCTAGAAAGTACCACTGACCCTCTAACCAATCCAGCTAGCCCACAAGGGTCCAATAAAAGGGCTAACACACTGTTCCCGAGAACTATCTAGAGAGGGGACATCACAGTCTGCCCTCCTCGAATTTGCTTGTCCACAAGCAAACTCAAAGCTGGATGCTGAAGAATACTGTCACTCTCCCAAGTAGCATCCTCTGCCGGTAGATCCCTCCACTTTACCAAGTATTCCCTGATAACCCGCCTCCGAAGATTACGCTCTCTGGAATCCAGAATGGCCTCAAGTATCAAAATCAATTTCCCCTCATCATCCAGGGTGGCAAATCAATAGAAGGAATCACATGTTGTCCCAACGCCTTTTTGAGGCGCAACACATGGAACACGTTGTGAACCTTACTGTCCACCGGAAGATCTAACTCATAAGCCACTTCACCGACACGTCTGACAACTCTGAAAGGTCCATAGTATCGCGGCTTAAGTTTCGCGGGCCCTTCTTACGAAGGGTGGACTGCCTATAAGGCTGAAGCATCAAGTACACCAAATCATCGATCTCGAAAGACCGCTCTACTCGTTTCTGATCAGCATATTGCTTCTGCTGATTTTGGGCTTTTTGTATATTCTCTCTGAGTGCCCTCATAATATCCTGGTTCTCCTGTAATAAATCACCAGCACTGGGAACTCTACTGTCACTCAGCAATAAGTCTAGAAAGCTCGGAGCATCATATCCATATAATGCTCGGTAAGGTGTCATTTGGATGCTCATGTGATGGGTGGTATTGTAGCAATACTCACAAAGGTATAACCACCTCACCCATGCCTTCTGCTGCCCTGAACTGTAATTTCGCAAGTACCCTTCCACCCATTTATTGACTATCTCAGTCTGCCCATCTGTCTGGGGGTGGTAGTTGGTACTCGGAGTGAGCTCTGTCCCGCAAAGTTTGAATAAATCTTGCCAGAAGTTACTCATAAACCTGCTGTCCCTGTCACTGACTATACTCCAAGGCAAATCGTGCAGCCTGAATACCTCTCGGAAGAACAAATCTGCCACCTGGGTAGCCGTGTGTGTAGTAGTGATTGCAAAGAAGTGTGCATAACTCGTCAATTGATCTACCACCACGAAAATGCTGTCCTTCCCTTGAGCTTTTGGCAAGCCCGTAATGAAGTCCATGGATAAACAATCCCACTTCCTCTCAGGAATAGGAAGCGGCTGGAGTAAACCTGCAGGGTATGTATGCTCTTGCTTGTTCTGCTGACAAACAAGACATTCCCTGACATACTGGAGAACATAAGACTTGAGACCCTTCCAAGAGAATCTCTCCCGTACCTGCCTGTAGGTCTTAAAGTAACCGGGATGTCCTGCCATGGGTGAATCATGGAATGACCTCAATACTCTGTCCCTCATCTCAGAACCTGGGACTAATAAAATCCTCCCTTTGTAAATGATAAGATCATCTACAAGTGAATACCTGTCATCCTGTACTGTTCCATCTACTATGCTAGAAGCCCATGGGTCCTTAGCATACTCTGCTACTATCAGATGTCTCCAGTCCTCTGAAACTAGTGTAATAGAGCTCAAGTGAGGACGGCAAGATAAAGCATCAGCAACCACATTCTGAGTGCCCTTGACATAGGAGATGTCAAAATCGTAGGACTAAAGCTTGCTGACCCATTTCTGTTGCCTCTCGTTCAGATCTCGCTGCCCAAGAAAATGTTTCAGACTATTATGATCGGTTTTAACAGTGAATTTGCTACCAATCAAGTACTGCCTGAATTTGGCCATGGCATGCATGATGGCCAACATTTCCTTATCATAGATACTATAGCTCCGTTCAGGACCTCTTAGCTTCCTGCTCTCGAAAGCTATAGGGTGTCGATCCTGCATGATAACTGCACCAATACCCTCACCACTGGCATCGCAATGTAACTCAAAGGGTTTAGTGAAGTCCGGTAGAGCCAAAACTGGACACGTAGTCATGAGAAGTTTGAACTTCTCAAAGCATGCTTGTGCTAGTGGTGTCCACACAAAAGCACCCTTCTTAGTCAAATCAGTTAGTGGCGCAGCATGCCGCGAGAACCCACTAACAAACCGACGATAGAAGGCACACAATCCTACAAATCCCCTGAGCTGTGTCAATGTCTCAGGTGTAGGCCAATCGATGATGGCTTGAACTTTCTCTGGATCCATGCTGACTCCTGCACCGTTGATGATGTGTCCCAGATATAAAAGCTCTGCCATGCCTAAATCACACTTGGACTCCTTGGCGTACAAGGACTCCCTGTCAAGTATACTCAGTACCTCATCCAAGTGAACCATGTGTTCCTCCCATGATTTGCTATAAACCAGGGTGTCATCGAAGAACACCAATACAAATTTCCTCAAGTGAGGATGGAAAACCCTGTTCATTGTAGACTGAAACGTGGCTGGAGCATTGGTTAAACCGAATGGCATAACCAAGAAATCATAGTGTCCACAGTGACATCTGAATGCAGTTTTCTCTATGTCCTCCTCTCGAACTCTGATCTGATGATACCCTGTCCTCAAATCAATCTTTGAGAAGTAGCAAGCTCCATGAAGCTCGTCTATCAACTCATCTATCCGTGGGATAGGATACCTATTCTTTATCGTTTTCCTGTTGAGCATTCTGTAGTCAATACACATTTTGAGTGTACCATCCTTTTTCTTCACCAAAACAACTGATGAAGCAAAGGGTGACTTACTCGGCCTAATGTGCCCCATAGCTAAAAGCTCCTTAATAGTTTTCTCAATCTCATCTTTCAAACGCTTGGGGTACCGGTAAGGAGTAATCATGATCGGTTTCGTGCCCTCATCCAGCTCTATAATATGCTCAATACCCCTATCAGGAGGTCTGCCTAGTGGAATTGCACTAAAAACCTTCGCATGTTTGATTCGAAGTTCCTGCACATCTGGATGGTAAGAAGAAGCTTGCTGCTCCAACTGTGAAGGCATTAGCTTGCACTCAGCAACCCACTCTTCCATATTGTGGCGAATCAAACGCTCCATTCTCCGGAGTGAAATTTCTCTAAGGTTGCTGTCCTTGATGGCTTTTAGAATATGATTTGTGCCATCTATGCTGAATTTCATCTCCATGTCACGCAAATTAAGCGTGAACTCTCCTATTGCATGAAGCCACTTCATGCCAAGAACTATATCCGTTCCTCCCATGTTTACAACATAAAAAACTGCCTTAAACTCAAAATTGTTAAGTTTCAAAGACAAGTCAGGTATCATCCTCTCACAGTTGAGAGTGTATCCATCTGCAACCTTCACATGTATGCCTTCAAACTGCTGAGTTTGAATTCCCCGTTTCTCCACTAACCGTGAATCGATGAAGTTGTGGGTTGCACCTGTATCTAGAAGGGATATGACCCTTTGACCAGCTAAGATCCCACGGAGTCTGAAAGATCCCTCTCTCTGCATGCTGAACATATGAGCCTCCTGTAATTCTGTTTCTACTACAATTTCTGCCTCTTTTTCTGACTCTTCTCCATCTGTATCATAGATTGGAGCTTGCTGATCAGAAAAATCAGTCAACGCTTCTCCCTCATAAAACCACTCCATGTGCCTGTTTTGCCCTTTAGGTTTGAGGGGGCAGTCATGATTAAAGTCATACGGACCCTTGCAGTAAAAACAAAGTTTCCTTCTTCGTAAATCGTTCATTGTTTCTCGATCTAAAGGGGCTGCAAATTTCTTTTTTGGATCTGCATTATCAGCCTTCTTCGGATCTGATTTGTTCTCTGTGTAGGAGGTAGTAGGTTTCGAGCCAAATGGCTTACGAGGTGTAGATAGCTCCATGCTGCGAGCTTTCCTCATGGCCTCCTGTAAAGTAGGTGGATCAAATGCTTTTATCCAACCTTTCATGGGCTCGAACAAACCCTCAATGAACAATATGATCAACCTTCTCTCCGAGATTCCTGTCACCATTACGGATAGTCTTTGGAACTCTCCAATGTACGATTCCAAGCTACCCAACTGTTTTAGTTGTGCCAAATCTCTGAAGAATAGCTCAGGATCACGTCTATCAAATCTCTCTACCAGTCTATCAGTAAACTCCTGGTACGAGGTAATCCTGTCATGGTGAAGAGTAGCCATACCATGAATCCACCAGTCATGTGCCACGCCATCAAGGTGAAGGGCTGCAAATCGAATGGCATCCTCCTCAGGCATGGGACGTAGTGTCAAGAATGTATCAAGCTTACTAACCCAGGCACGTGCTGTAACTCTACCACTGCCATCAAAGTTCGCCAAGGTAAGCTTATTAGTAGCCTGTCTAAGATCATTCTGCTTGTGTCTAGGCCTCCTGTCATTCCTACTTCTGGTGTGTTCTCTCTTCTGGCTCATGAATCTATCGAAGTTAAGGTGCTCCTTAACTCTCGGTGGCAATGCATCCCATTCATCATGCATAACCATGATGTTATCAGCAAAATTTATCTCACCACCCTGTTCAACTTCATCCTCTTCCTCAACATCATTTCTGGTAGCTCTCTCATAGGTGCGTGCTGGAGCTATGACTCTCTGAGGCTCTCGGTGAATACTGCCTTCTTGATCTCGTTCAAGATTCTGAGCTCTATTCATTGTCAAATTTTGGACATTTGTGCTGAGTTGTTGGAGAATAGTCGCCACCTGTTCTTGGCCTGCAACCATGCCTCATAGGACATGTAGCTCTCTCATAGGTGCGTGCTGGAGCTATGACTCGCTGAGGCTCTCGGTGAATACTGCCTTCTTGATCTTGTTCAAGATTCTGAGCTCTATTCATTGTCAAATTTTGGACATTTGTGCTGAGTTGTTGGAGAATAGTCGCCACCTGACATGTAGCTCTCTCATAGGTGCGTGCTGGAGCTATGACTCTCTGAGGCTCTCGGTGAATACTGCCTTCTTGATCTCGTTCAAGATTCTGAGCTCTATTCATTGTCAAATTTTGGACATTTGTGCTGAGTTGTTGGAGAATAGTCGCCACCTGTTCTTGGCCTGCAACCATGCCTCTAAGCACATCTCTAGCTTCTCTGTCCTCATCATCAAGATGATTCCTGCGAGATCCTTCAGCATCCCTGTCAGCCATGTTATCAAATTCCAATTCCGTTTCCTGTTCGTCAAATGGAAATGCTGAAAAAGGTTCAAAAGTACTTCTCTGCAAACCAGGACCCCTGCGTGAGTAGTACCTGTCAAACCTATTCTGGTGAGGCCGCATAAAGACTGCTAACCTTGCAGGCTAGCAAGATCAGTGCTCTGATACCACTGTGATGAGCCCTGCTGGCTCTCAACTCAAACCCCCAATTTTTCTTAAGTCTTTTAGTGTTATTTAGTTTTTTAGAGAAAGTTTAATAGACAGAAGAGAAGGGGCGCACAGCATAAATGCATATAAAATGTAAATCTAAGTTATTTCAGGCGAATTGACAATACAAAAGATAATAAATATGCTCAACAATGGATTTAGAACTCATAAACATACCCGGAAGTGTCCAGATTATTTATTTAAGAAAGTAGTCCAGTTTGCCAGCCAAGATGGTGAAAAACTGACCAAATCTGGTGTAGAAAGCTACAGAATGCGAAATCCAGCCTGAAAACGGTGGCAGATGAAGAGTACGAGCCAAACGCCTAAAATGATGAAGAGAAACCCTCAGAAAAGAAGGCGTTTCTCCAAGAAATGCCCAAATGCCTTTGTACAAGAGCCACGCACTTCACTGCAAACAACCTAAATTCTCACTTAGAAGGTACGGCCAAGAAGTATGATGTTTGCAAGATGAAATGAAGGCGCCATCTCCCAAAACCCTCTGAAATTGATGAAGAAATCCAATAGGAAACACAGCTCAAGCCCAGTAGAACCTCTGTATGAAGCTCTCACGAATTGCACAAATTCAGCTGATCTCTCATAGCCTCAAAAGTGCTCAACACTAAAGAGTTATCGTTCTTCAATGGAAAAATAGTTCAAACCCTGATCACAGGAGAATGCACAGGAAATAGCACAAGGCAAAGTTGAAATTGTCAAAAGATCCGTTTCTCATTGCCAGAAATGCCCTTTTATGCAAAGGCACAAATCCCAAGAAAATACGCCACTTTTGGATATTTAAATCTTTTAAATAATATTTAATCCATTTCAATAGTATATGAATTAAATACTTGGGCGCACTTATTCATTTAAGTGATTTAAAATATTAAATCACTTTTAGAGAATATTTAAGTGATTTAAAAAATATAAAGTCAATTTGACTTTATAATTAAATATTAAATCAATTAATATTTAAATCACTTAAAAACCCATAACTCACTCAAAACACCATATAATCCTGTGCCGTCAGAAGTTGTCGACTCCTGCACTGCCAACGCCTGCTGTGAACCAGTCACTGGGCTCTGAAAACCAGAACGATCAAACTCTCCAGAAAGTACCACTGACCCTCTAACCAATCCAGCGAGCCCACAAGGGTCCAATAAAAGGGCTAACACACTGTTCCCGAGAACTATCTAGAGAGGGGACATCACACGGACAATCTCCTTATATCCCATCCACTCAAACAAAACAATAATTAACAAACGTATATTGCGACAAATGTCTTCAAATTTTACAGATCTTGATCAAATTGAATAACGAAAAGAAATAAAATTCTGATTTCACTCACCATTAAATTTTTTTAAGGATCAAATGCTTTTTGTGCAAGGTATAGAATATTAAAAAAATATAGTGTAGAGTCTAGACCAAGAGCTTCCAATGTACTAAGATGCATATGGCTAAGTTCTTTCAACTATTGTGGCCATGATGCCAACAAGTGAAAGAAAGACCTTAAGTAAGTTTTCATCACAAAGAGATGTCATATAGAAAATAAAAAGAAAGCAACTGTATGTGCCCATAAAATGAATTACATCATGCCATATTCATGTCCTTTTATGATCTTAGTATCTTTTAAATGCATACCATCACTCAGTTACATTGAGTCCTTGATGGTTGTTTTTAGACAAGTCAATTGGTCTCTATACATTTCTGCCTTTCTGACCTTATCCACATGATGACTAGCCCCCTGGTCCATTCCTTTGATCATCCCTCCTTTTCTTCCATTGGCTTGTTTCTTGTTCTTCATTTCTAAGAAGAGTGAAAAAATTGCTGGTGGCAGTTGTGTGTGAATTAGTGGCTTTGTTAGAAATTCTGGAAAATGAAGTGAAAATTAATGGAATGTGAAACAAAGGGTCGTGGATGTCTTCAGAGCTTTACTTCATGTGACTATAGGTCTATGTGAAATTCAACTAGTCACATTCCTCCTCAACTCTACAAATATAAGTGTGTTTGAACTTTGAGGTCATGATCTTTGAAACAATTACTTGCAGCCCATACTCTGTTTAGTTTGTTGCTGGAGAGTGGTAATTGCCTTTTGGTTGATCTTTTTGAGACAGTTTACGTGACAATTGACCACAAAAGCAGTCACTTTCTGAGTATTGTAACCATATGAAAATTTTCATATTGTGTTCAATTTCAAGCTAAATCTTTATCTTTTGATCAAATCCAACAGTCATGATTCAAAGCCTCGTATTGTTTATCTATGTCATTTATTGCCTTTCATTCCTTGCTTTGCTAGAACAATGAAAAAGAGTTTCTGAGAACATCAGTCGGAGCAGAAAATAAATCAATTCAACAGTTGCAAACATTTTCAGGTATATTTTGAAGTACTTGGATAGAAGTGTAAGAAGCCAGTTTGAAGTTGTCAATGGAAGCTTTTTTTTTAATATTGGAAACTAGTTTACAAATATAAGTCAATCAAGCACCAATAAGTGACCAAGAGCAACAATAAAAATCACATCAAAAAATTGAAGATTGAACAAGGACTAATCAACAAGAAAATCAATTGCTTCTACTTGTAAGAACAGACCCAAATAATAAAATAACAGCAGCAAACAGGGCAAAACAGAGCATAAAACAATTGTGAAATGGCTGAAAGAAATTATATTGATCTAACTTGCTTGCATGCAATCCAACAACTTACCTCAACAGTATTGTTGTTCACCATGGACAGCCTCATATTTATACTTGTGCCTCTAAGATCTAAAAACTTCTAATATTCTAGAGAACTCTAAAACTAGAATGTTCTTATCCTTGAATAACCTCTAGTTGCTTCTAGCTTCTAGAAGATTCTAGCCCTTCTAGAAGATTCTAGTTCTTCTAGAAACATTTTGTAACTTTTCTAGACAATCTTATTCCTTAACATCCCCCCTTAAGATTGGATGGAATATTACAAACAAAATACAAAGAGGAGGGGAAGATACAAGAGAGAGGGGAACATTATACTACCATCCCCCCTTAATGCTCACCTCTAACATACCAAACATTTTTCGCAATTTCAAGAATTTGGCTTCAGTCATACTCTTAGTAAATACATCAGCTGTTTGTTCTTCACTTGGACAATATTGTAGATTGACAACATTTTCTTGAACAAGATCTCATATGTAGTGAACATCAAGCTCAATATGTTTTGTCTTAGCATGAAAAATTGGATTGTTGGCAACTTGTATGGTACTTTGATTGTCACAATACAAAGTAGTAGCAAAACTTTGGGGAAAACCATGTTCAAATAGAAGATTTCAAATCCAAACTACTTCCTTTCTTGCTTCTTTTGCTGCTCTATATTCTGTTTCACATGAAGACAATGATGTAGTTGTTTTCTTTTTGCTGCTCCATGTAGTAGGGCTTGATCCAAGTTGAAAAACATAACTGCCTGTAGATTTTATGTCATCTATATCACCTCCCCAATCTGAATCTATAAATCCAACCAAAGAAATTGAGGACTTTTGGCCATAGTGGATGCCATAGTGTATTATTCCAGGAACGTATCGCAGTATCCTTTTTGCAGCCAACCAATGACTTTCTTTAGGTTCCTGCATAAATCTCGATACTTGATTAACAACAAAACAAATGTTTGGTTTATAATGAGTTAGATAAACCAAGCTGCCCACAAGTTGCCTGTATAAAGTAGCATCAACCTTCTTGGAAATACATTCTTTAGTAAGCTTGATTCTAGACTGAAAGGGAGTAGAAGATGGCTTTCATTCTAGCATGTTAAGCTTTTCTAAAATATCCAAAACATATTTTGATTGGTAGAGGAACAGTCCATCATGTAGTCTACAAACTTGTAAACCAAGAAAATAGTTTAATTCTCCCAAACCACTCATATGAAATGCCCTTTTAAGTTTCGATTTTAAATCATTGATTATCCCAATATTCAGTCCAACAATGAGTAAATCATCTGCATAAATTGCAACAAGAATAATCTCATCTTGGACTTTCTTCACATAAAGATTTGGATCAGATCTACACCTTTTAAATCCATGAAGCTAAAAGTATCTGTCTATCTTTTCATTCCATGTTCTTGGTGCTTGTTTTAGACCGTGAAGTGACTTTTTTAATTTACAAACAAGGTGAGGATGTTGTTCATCTACAAAACCAGATGGTTAATTCATGTATATTTCTTCAGCTAAATCTCCGTTTAAGAAAGCATTTTTAACATCCATAACATGCCATCCAAGACTAGCTGCCAAAGAAAGAATAATCCTAACTGTGTTCATTTTGATGACAGGAGCAAATGTTTCTTCATAATCAACACCTTCCTTTTGATTGAACGCCTTAGCAACCAATCTAACTTTGTATTTTTCTATGGCTCCATTAGATTTGAATTTTGTTTTGTAAACCCATTTGCAACCAATAACATCTTTACCTTTGGGAAGGGGCACAAGTTCCCAAGTTTTATTCTTTAGTAATGCATCATATTCCTCTTTCATGGCTTGCTCCCATTCTTTCTTTCCTCTAGCTTGCTCATATGAGATTGGGTCATTTATTTGTAAGACTTTTGTCATGAGGGCACTACCATTTCTTCCTTGGAGTTTTGGGCTTTGTCTATATATCTCTTCAATACTTTTTGTCTTTTTTCTAGTTGGAAGTTCTTCATCACTACTATTAGTTATATTGTCTTCATTAGTAGTAGTGCTCTTATCATCCTCGTTAATAGAGTTTCCATTTCTTTGTAAAATATTTGAAACATGGAAATCATTTGTGGCTATAAGTTGTGAATGTTCATCAAACTTCACATCTCTGCTATTAAAGATCTTTTTTGTTTCCAAATCATATAATCTACAAGCTTTTGACTCTTCACTATAGCCCATAAACAAACATTTATGACTTTTTGGTTCTGGCTTTGTCTTGTTTTCTTTTGGGATGTGAGCCCAAGCAATACACCCAAATACTTTGAAATACTCGATGTGAGGATTTCTTCCATTCCATGCTTCTTTAGGAGTGACATTTGTGAGGGATTTGGTGGGGATTCTATTCACAATATGTGCAGCACAAGAGACAGCCAATCCCCAAAATTTATTATGCAAACTTTTAAAATGCAACATACAACGTGCCATTTCTAAAAGAGTTCTATTCATCGGTTCAACTACTCCATTTTGTTGAGGGGTATATGGAATTGTTCTTTGTACCTAAATACCATATTTTTCACAAAATGATTCAAATGCATAATTGCAATATTCACCTCCATTGTCTGTCCTTAGGCATTTAATTCTTTTTCCACTTTGGTTTTCAACTAATGCCTTAAACCATAGTTGGAAAACTCGCCCCAACAAAAAACTCGCCAAGGGAAAAAATGGAGAGTTTTTTAAAACTCGGCAAAAACTCGGAAAAACTCAAGAACTTAAAAAATTGCTTAATAAACATCAAAAAAGACGTTTTCAGCTTTAAGTTCTGCATAGTCAAGTTTTTCGAAAAACTTGGCAAAAACTCGTGAGTTTTTCAAAAAAACTCGGAAAAACTCGTTCGAGAAAAAACTCGAGAGTTAAACTCAAAAAAACTCGTTTTAAAAAAAACTCGGCGAGTTTTTTGTGAGTCTGCCAACTATGCCTTAAACCTTTGAAATACCTCAAATACTTCACTTTTCCTTTCAAGAAAATAAACCCATACTCGTCTACTATAATCATCAATAAAAGTGAGAAGGTACCTAGCACCTGAGATGGAAGGATATCCCGGTTCACATAAATCACTATGAATGAGTTGTAGTGGTTGTCTTGCTCTCCATGCTTTTCCTGAATCAAAAGGATCTCGATGGTGTTTTCCTAACACACATCCTTCAGATACACCTTTAGATACTGAAATATTTGTTAATCCTCTAACCATATTCTTTCTAACCATGTCTTCTAATTTTCTATAATTTGTGTCCAAGTCTAGCATGCCACAACTTTGACAGATAATCACTTTGAGCAACAAAAGCATGGAAGAGTGTGTATTCATCATCAACAAATCCAATAAATTTAAAGAGACTATCTTTATGGTCAATTCTACCAATAGCAATAACACTTTTTGGGTCTTTTCTATCTCTTACAATAACTTGATTAGCAGTAACAACAAACTCATATCCAGCTTGAGCAATTCTATATACTAAAATAAGATTCACCTCCAATCCTTCAACCAGTAAAACATTTTTCAAAGTTCCATTTGTTACACTAACAGTCCTTGTTCCTAGAACTAATAGTTTCATTTTATTGCCAATAGTGATTTTTTGATCTGAATTCTTTCCTTCATGAAAGTCAATAAATAAAGATCTATCTCTTGTCATGTGAAAAGATGCTTCTGAATCTAAAATCCATTCTTTATTAGTATTTGAAGCAAAGTATCCTCCCTTTACTCTAGATGTATTTTCAATTTCAGAAGTTACCTCTACACTTGATTTTTCTTGCCTGGAGATGGCTACAAAACTTTGTTTATCCATCTTTCCTTCCTTAAACCGTTCTTGCTTAGGCTTGTATTGTTGTCTTTCATTGTCCCTCTTCTTTAAACAAAATTTTTCCATATGATTCTCACCTCCACAATACCTACAAATAATGGGTTTTCTTTCCAACTATTTTTCTACACCATTTCTAGAAAATTGGTTAGAACCACCATTATTTTGAAATTTATTATATGCTTTCCAATTCTTCTTTCCATCATCATATCTAGAAAATGGTTTACTCTTAGTTGCATACGCATGATTTTTCTTAATATAACCTTCTTTAATAAGTTGAGCTTCATCTAAAATTGACTTAACAAATTGATTAGAAGTTTGTTGGGGGGTATTAGGATTTACCTGAATAACCCTTTTCCTTGATTCTTTAAATACCTTGTAAGGTTGGGGGAGCTTACTTTCAACCATTGCAATCAACTGAAAATCCTTTTCTGCATATTCAACACCTATTTTTTTCAACTAGGCATTTAAATATGTAACCTCATTAAAATAATCAACCATTTTTTCAAAGTCAGCTGGGGCCTATATTCACCAATTCTTCTTCTATGCCGAACACACTAGCAATATTTGCATCTTTATAATCTTCTTCTAAATTTTCCCATAGTTCGATTGGATTATCAACATCAACAAGCATTATATTAAGATTGGGGCTCAAGGCCTTACCAACAATTCCTCTAGGTTGCTCCAACTTGCATTTCCATAACTCCTTTTCTTTCTTTTGTTGAGGTTCTCCAATCTCTTTATTTACTATCCTCCATAGAGATTTCTCTCTCAAAGCATTCTTAATTGCAATCTTCCAATTTGCAAATCCACTTCCATCAAAGATTGGCAAACTTTCATTTGTAGAGCCCATGTTAGAAAAAAAACAGCCCTCAAACAAATAGATCAAACCACTTCAAAGATTATCTTGCTAATCAAATATCAATCTAACAATATCTTAACCTTGTTTGAAGATGTCTAGCTCCGATACCATGTAAAAACAGACCCAAATAATAAAATAACAGCAGCAAACTGGGCAAAAACAGAGCATAAAACAATTGTGAAATGGCTGAAAGAAATTATATTGATCTAATTTGCTTGCGTACAATTCAATGAACTTACCTCATCAGTAGTGCTGTTCACAATGGACAGCCTCATATTTATACTTGTGCCTCTAAGATCTAGAAACTTCTAATATTCTAGAGAACTCTAAATTTGGAATGTTCTTATCCTTGAATAAATTCTTGTTGCTTCTAGCTTCTAGAAGATTCTAGCCCTTCTAAAAGATTCTAGTTCTTCTAGAAACATCTTGTAACTTTTCCTATGTTCCACCAAGTTTCCGGGACGGGGGGACGGCGGGACGCGTTTCGGGGACGACAATTTTTTGAGGGGATTTTAGGGGACGGGGGGACGGCTGTATAGTATATATATATATATATATAGAGAGAGAGAGAGAGAGAGAGAGAGAGAGAGAGAGAGAGAGAGAGAGAGAGAGAGATTTTAAAAATATAGGGAAATTTCAGATATTCATATGAGTAATGATAATCATAACAATGAACATTCATAAAGTTGCAAATGTAATCACCAATCATATTGACATATGCATCATAGAATCGAATTATCGAAGAAATTAATACTATAGCTACCTAATTGCATCCATGGACCATAATTCATGTCAAATAGTCAATGTGCATATGATATAAAATAATAAAATGCCCAAAAGGCTACAAGTTTGTACTACAAATGTCAAAATGACAAAGTCACAAGTGTCCAAAGGCAAAACATAGAAATAGAAAGTATGATGATTGCCACTACTCGGCATCTGCCAACATTGCATCAAAATCAGACTCATAGTCTAAGTCACTGTCACTGTGAGGGGCTGGCTCATAGTCTTGGCTGCAATTTTATTTTGGCAAGACAAAATGAGGTCAAATGAAAGTAAGAAGATGTTTTAAGTGGCCATATTAGAGTTGGGAGCGCATGGGGCCCATAAAGGAAATAATTAAAAAAAATAAAATTAAAAAAAACCTTTTATTTTTGTGTTTATAATGCTGTTGGGCGACAGGGGACGGCCAGCCATCCAGGGGACGGATAGGGGACACCTAGGAGTCCCCTATCCGTCCCCTGGACGGCTGGCCGTCCCCTTTCTGTTCCGGGACGTTTCGTCCAATTGGGGACGTCCCTGAAAATCGGGGACCTTTTGGGGACGGCTGTCAGCCGTCCCCTAGGCGTCCCCTGTCCCCGAAACGTTTCCGGGACAGGTACAGGGGGCACAAACCCAGGGGACGCGTCCCCGTGTTTCCTTGAACTTTTCTAGACAATCTTATTCCTTAACACCACTATCAACGAATTTCCAAGGTAATATCCTTCCATAACAAAGCTGCCACAATCCATTAAGAGTCCTGTAGAAGACTATATAAAATCCTGAAGAAATATCAAAAGGCTGCCTTTGAAAGGATAGAAGCAAGACAATGAGCGCCAATCGAGAGTAGCAAGAGATGAAAGCCAAAATAGACTAGGCAGAGCTATAGATGATAGAACATGAATCTTGGAAGCCAGATACCACCAGCATCATTGGCCAAATCCCAAAAGATCCCAGGGCCATCAAAATAACAACACATACAAAAGTTCAGATCTATGTCTTCAAAAAGCTAAGAGCCAAAAACATAGATAACAGTTTTATCTTGATAACATGATAATAAAAAAAACAAGTCCATCTAACCAACCATAGAACAACTTCTATTTATCATCCTTTTTCACTAAATCTAGGCGCTCAACAAAGTTCTCAACCTTACTTTTAGAGAACTAAACTCTGAAATCAATGCATTCTTGAACCCAAGATTTAGGGTAAAAACTAATAGGAACATCAGGGTACGGAGAAGAAATACTATCACTGTCAGAATTAGAAGAGGAACTATTATTAGTTGGATCAGGAACAAAGAAATCAGCATCTTTACCCTTATTTGCAACACCACCCAAAACCTTAATAACAAGATCAAAACTCCTACGAGCAACAACAGTGGGAACAATAGGAGGGCCACTAAGCTCATGCCTCCTATGCTTGACAACCTCAATGTTATTTTGAATTGGGAAACCCCACACATCTTGAAAACTAGAAAAGGAGAACCATCTTGCAGAAATTTCTTGACATCATTTCTTTTTTAAATGATACATGTGGATGCATCTCCTGCCCTTTTGGAGGGTCAACCATATTAGGGATGTTCCAAGGATGTAGTGATGCCTCAAAAACATCTCATGTGCCTCATTTCTCATAGACCTGTGCTGGAAACATTCCAAAAATGCAGCATTTTTTTGGGACAGACTGCCACTTAAAAACACTCAGGAATTTGTTTTTAAAAAAAGTAATGGATTCCCAATAAGGGCTTCCCAATTATTTTTTAACAAATGCTTTCTTAATATCATCTACCATTATGTAGTCTACTTTTTAATTGATCCTAGTATTGTGTATGGTGATAAAACACAAGACGAACTCAAAATGCAACAAACATAACATGGTCTATTGCTCGAGAAGAACTGATGTTTGCATTTTCAAGGCATGGCAATAGCCATGGAAATATTATCTCACTCTTATACACCTATATTGTTGCTTTCATCAAAATTTATAACTCTTGTATGGATGATACTATGAGGGAACATATATTTTCTAATTAAGGAAGAGAGGAGATTGAAATTCCAAAAATCATTTGCATATATTAGTGGAAAGAAGATAACAACATATCAATCAATTACTAGAAAATTACTTGTGAGAGAAGTTGCTAATATCAAAGCAGACTAAAGGGATGAGGATAGGCCATAGAAGCAAATGTACAAGCTTTGGAGAATAAATTTTTAAAAACAGAAATAGTCAGCACTAGCACTATATAGTAGGTATGCTTAGGGCATAAATGAAGAATTTACCAAGTCAAAATCTTAAGGGCACTATTAGATAGGCATTGTCACAAGAGAGAATGGTAATTTTCACACCTACTTCTTGTTGAAATTGTCATTCACCAAGTATTCAATATTGCTAATCCAAAATTCATTATTTATTAAATGATTATAGTAATGCTTATCTTGCTTCTAAATTGCTATTGGGATGTTTTGTATTGTTTGATAGGTGTACCAAGGTAGATTAAATTGCTTTTAGTAATAGGTTTACTTGAAGTTGGAGATTGTGGCATTGTATTGATTCCTCAATTCATCTATCAAAGCATTCATGTTCGTATGTTTAAACCTATTCAAATCCTTATGTGTACTTGCATTGCTCAGTCTTTGTTTCAAACTGTATACTGTAAGCATATACTAATTATAGGGTTTTCTTTCAATCAAAAAACATACAAATCTTTTATCTTGAGTTGAAGTTTGTGTCAACCTTTCTCTTTATGTGAATCCCAAAATACACACCTTTACATTTTCCTAGCATGTGTGTGAACCACCTAGAAAACATTGCATAGATTGTAAATATCAAGTACTTATTTGTTTAGATTAGGTTAGTTTTCTTTAAGAGGGGGCTTCCCCTCCTAATTTGAAGAGCAGCTTTATTACACGTTTGTTCTATTTTGTGTTGCATTGAAAGGTGCAAATTAAAACATTAATAGTTTTTGGTGACTATAGGAGAAAAACAATTGATGCCCAATTATAGTGCAATATACATTCAATTGCGAAGAAAAAACAGGTCTTGATTGTTCTCCTCCAAAAGAAGATTATTCTTCAACAACTATATCATGTCTTCTAACTTCAAAATAAGAACCACGAGCAATGGTTGATCAAGAGTGTAACTGCATTGTCAACTTTACACCTCCATTATTGCCATGAGGAAATTAGATTGGTTAGTTGGCATTGATAGAACACCATGAGTTTCTTGTGGATCAAGGAAGGGTTTTCCAAAGTTTTATGGTGATGGTAAGCAACATGTAGATGACCATATTTTTGCCTTCACCATCACATGTGGAATTTTGAGTGTAGCATATGAAGATGTTACAATTCACTTACATTTGTGGAAACATTACAAGGCACAACTATCGATTGGTTTGACCATTTTGCTTTTGTTTCTTACACTAGTTGGGAGATTGCATGCTTCAAGCCAGTAAAAGATAGTTATCTTGTTTGCACAACTCTTAAATTACAAAGATGATAGAAAGCCTACGAGGGAGTTGTGATCTTGAGTGATCTTAAATTGCAAGATTCAATCATTTAGTCATCAAGATTTCAATGCCCTGAATCCTTCTTTTGAGATTCTTTTGAGCTGCTTCATAAATGCTTTATCTTTAGAAATTGCTTTTGTTCTCAAGGTAGGTCATGTTATCAAATTGAAAGATGCTAATAACTAAAATATCAATCAGTTGTACAAATTTTGCTCATTTTTAATTCAGTTGAATGAAAAAATTTATTATCATCTTGTTTCAGCTTAATTCAATTGAATGAGAATATAAAATATCACTTCCTTTCAACTTAAATTGATTTATTCTCTATTAACTATATACTAAAAATAAAATTGTACCATTGTATTTTTGCTCGATAAAAATAATTAGTAGAATCAGAAAGTACTATAAGTAGGTACAGATCCCTTAGACTTGATCATTCATTCAATATTGTAAAGAGCCGACCCAATTTTTTTCAAACTTTGAGATGATCACAACAGCACCAAAGTACTCGTTAGGGTTAGCTCAAATTAAACCAGCAACTGAAGGAAAGAGCCTCAACGCCAAGAATGTGCTTTTCGACCCAAACTGGGTAAGAAGCTACCATATGGCGGAGTATCACTAGTAAAGAATGCAGTACTAGAAAGTAAACTCAACGCCAAGCATGTGCACTTCTAACCCGAGGTGGGAAAGGCGCTACCATATGGCGGAGATTCTATTAACAATGATGCTATGCAAGTAAAATAATCTCAACGCCAAGCATGTGCATTCCTAACCCAAAGTGGAAAAGGCGCTATCATATGGTGGAGAAATAGAAATCAAATACAATGTAGACTGAGCAAGGGCCAGTCGCATCCACAACCGTGGGAATGAAAGTGATTAAACTGAAAGTAAACTAGGTGGCAAAGCCATCCTCTTCCACTAAAGTGGGGATACAAAATGTAAAGTGCAGAAAGTAAAAGAGTTGATCAATACTACTGATTCAGCGTTACAATATGATGAACAATCTGCAAATACAATGAGATATAGATAACTAATGATCTCCAAAATGTTAGGAAATGAACTCCAAACAAGCACAAGCTATCCAACATATGAAATATAGCAAAAGGGGCTAAAATATCAGGTCTGATATAAAATTGTAGCAATCAGAAAATTCATACCAGCAAGCCCTAGAATCACCAAAATGCTCATAACTTCGTCAAAACACCTCCGAATGATGTGGAACTGAATGCAAATGAGAGCTAGGAGTTGAGCGACCAAGACCAAGCCAAGAAACTCCTCCAAATAGTAGTGATTTATTTATGCACGCTTTCCAATGCAACATCAAAGAAGGTACAACCTCTAGAAATGTTCTACCAACAAGATAAAATCCGAGACACCTCCAAAAAATTTGAAAACTTGCAAGGAGGGGCGCCCAAGGTAGACTAAAGCATAGGGCCAATACCCAGAACCACCAAAAAATCGTGCATGGACTTATGAGCAGATTTCTATTTCAGCAAAACCCTAACCAGCAAATGCAAAACTGACAAATCTCTAAAATCTTCAACCTTGATGCTCTGTCTGCTAGTCTGGATGAGAAGCAGTCTCTGGAAACTCAGCTAGGTGCTATCTTTCAAGCACGAAACCAAGAGAAAGAACTAGGAGGTATGCATCCCTCGAAGTAAGCTCTGAAAGCATTTCAGCAGCATAACAATATGATAAGCAACAATAGATAATCCAATTGAAGGCCAAGTCTCTTATTTATAACTTTTTTGTCTCCAAATTCAAATCTTCTTTTCCCTCCAATTAGGGTGCCTAAATGAAATTCACTTTTCACCTTTTCTCCAAATTTCATTTGCATTTTATTTCCAACCCATATGAGGAAATATAATTTAATAAAATGCAAATATATCTCCAAAAGGCATCCAAGGTAGACTTAAGAGAAATATATTAATAAAAATCACTTATGTCTCCTCAAAAAGGCACCCAAATGTAATAAGGTGAAAGACTTAAAAATTAACTTATTTCTCCACAATAAGGCGTCTAGAATAATAAAGTGAAATATCATATAAAATTGTCTTTTTGATTAAAATCACTTATCCCTCCAAGCCTTAGCAAAATTATTTCACTTAAAATGTTATTTTCATCAAATATCAAACTTGCCAAAATAATCACCTCAAATGTTGGAGACCAAACTGCCAAACTGCTCTGCCAAAAATAGCCATAATACCAAGTTGTTGAAACACTGCCAAAAATAGCACCAAGGGTGTTGGAGACCAAACTGCTCAAACTGACTTGCCAGATATAGCCATTGAACTAAACTGCAGAAACCTTACTAAAAATAGCACTGCTAAAAATAGAACTTACTAAAAATAGCATACTGCTAAAAATAGTAAGTTGTTCCAAACTCATTTTCTCCACATTTTGAGCAGTCGTCGCAACTTACTAAAAATAGTAAGTCCAGAAAAGTTCTCTGATTCAGTTGCATGTCACACCATCACGAAGCTCTTTGAAAACCCATAAGGAATCCAGAATCCAAAATGGAAAACTCCAACATGCAAGCCTCCAAAAAGTAGCTGAGAACGCAAGTCAATATCCTGTCATGCATGTTACCTCATTGCGAAGCTCTCCAAAAACCCAGAAAGCTCCACAAGACATGCGTCAGAAATTCCAACATGCAAGACCTCAAAAACACCTCCAAAGTGGAAACCCTAATTTCAGCCTCCAACTAGACTATAGGTCTCCGGAATAGGCCAATGGTCAACACAACTGATCACTGCCGAGAAGGGGACATTACAAATATCTAACATGGTTTTGGTACAACCATTTGAGGTGCAAACTTAAAACAAAGTAGTTTTCAAGGAAATAATCTAATAATACCATGTGATGTGTAGGGCTATAACAAAGTTCTGTCAAGGAAAGAATCTAGGAATCCCATTTGTTATGACTTATGTGGTTCCAAAATGTAGTAACTCCAACTATTACATTTAAAGAAAATTCTAGGAATCCCATGTGTTATGTGGTCGCAAAATGTAGTAACTCCAACTATTACATATAAAGAAAATTCTTAGCCATGAAATTGAATCTTGGGGTAGTGAAAGTTGGTTATTTTGATTTTGAATGGTGATAATTTTATTTTATTCTTTAGTTCATTTTATTTTATATTATATAATCTAAATATATATTTTTTGAAACTTTGAAAGAAGTGTAGGGAAAGAGCAACTTTCTAGATAAATTGAGGTGGTTTCTCATAGCCAAATGACAATGTATATGGAAAAAAACTTATATTATGTATATATAATATTTTTCTATTTATTTTATTCATTTTTTAAAAAATTAAAAAAGTAACAATATATAGTGAAGAAAGGCAAGGAAAGCCGCCATGAAAATGGGAGGTGCCTACCTCCTTGGTGTATTGCACTATCTTGGAAGCTTGAAATTGTTGCCTTGGCACTTAGTGCTATGACCACAAGCCATTTTTTTTATTTTAAATTTTTATTCGATTCTTTATCTTTTCTTTCTTTCTCAATTTTTAATTTAATTTATATACACCATTTATTTTTTTAAATACAACTTGAAGCATTTGCATAAAACCTTATAGTAAATTCTTGTTATTACATTTAATAGTTTGGTAGGTCGTAGAAGAAACAAAAAAATTGTATAGAAATAAAGGGGATAGAAAAGCTATTACATTCTAACCCACAAGTATTTTGTTTAAAGAAGGATTGCCCACAAAATTATAGAGGAAAAATACAAGAAATTGTAGGAGAAATTAATATACATGTATTAGGCTAAATTTCTCAGTTCCTATAAATTCTATTCATTCTAAATAAATTATTTCATTAAACATTTTAGAGGCTACTCTTTGTTTCCTTTGTTGCTTCTTGTTAGCTCTTTCTCTTATCTTCTTTTTTGTTTCTTGTTTCTTCTCAACTATAGACATGCTACTTCTCTCCTTCTAGTATAGAATAGAGAAGAGAAGAATTTTAATGTCCACACACCAAAGATTTCCTATGGGACAACATACTTTTCCCTTTTAGCTCTCTAGCTTGTTGACCTACTACTAAAATGCTTGATGATGAGCTCCCCTGTTTCCCAACCTTCTCCTCTTTGAACAAATCTTGCAACAAAGCAACCACAATGTATTTGTGTATTTGGCCTGATAGTCACAATAAGCTTTGCACTCAAGAATAAAGTGCTTTTTTGATCCAACTTCCCTAGCTGTGCAGAAGATACAAACTTTTTCCTTCCATTCTTCTTTAGGCCTTTTCCATCTACCTATTTCACATTGAAGATGATGTGAGCTAGTCCTCAGTTGGGCTGTAAAAATATTCGTGCTCCAAAGTATATTTAATCCTATGCATGTTTCTTCTCTCTTTTCCAAATCCCTTTTCCACTTTTCAGCTTTTTCCACTTCACTAGTGGTTTTGTCTAGCATGAATGTCCATCTATCTCCTTTCTTTATCTTCTCTACCGCATCTTTTTCTCTTCATAACTTCCCTTTGGATTTCCTTCCCCCTTTCCCCATCCCCTAAGACTAGTTTAGAATATTTAAGAGAGAGTTATTCATTTTTTATTGATTTATTTATAAATTAAATTAAAGTTTTTATTTTTATTCAAAATAATAATTAATATGTATATTCAAGGCAAAGCCAAGGAAAATCTCCACCCAAGTTCGAAAATGTAGTGAATTCAAGACAACTCTTTCCAAATCCTCTTTAAGTGGCAAGTACATTATGAAATTCTGCCAAGCAAGGAATAGCATTTAAGTACAAAACATGGCAAACATTATTGAAGGAAACGCCACAAGGAAACCTCACCCAAGATACGACCAAGTTCTTATGAAAATTTACCTAAAGGGAAAACGAAAAAAGTTAAGTTGTGGCACCATTTGGAAGTGGCAAAGCCACAAGGAAAATGCACCCAAGGTGGCTAATGCATTATGAAATTTTGCCTAGATATAGGGCAATGACACCTAAAATTAGTGCCCAACCATGTGATAGATGGAAGGTGATTAAGTGATGTGTGCGTAAGAGGAAAGAGAATGGTTTAATTGGTAAAAGGGACATATGGGTGGAAAATACCTAATGAAAGCATGCCAAAGGGGAAAGATGAAAAAAGAGCCTAAATGAGGTGTCACTTTGTAGTGGGAAATATACCTAAAAATTTCTTCCAAGTTATAAATTATGGTAAAGGTATTATGAAGTTTTTCCATGGAAACCTGGGGACACGCCCCCCACCTAAAATGCCCCGTCCCTGTCCCCAGGATGTCCCGGGTATAGGGGGACGGCTGGGGGATGGTCCCTTAGCCTCCTCCTTTTTTGCACTTATGCCAGGAAACGTCTCGGAAACTCGAGGACGGTCAACCTAGAAAAGGGGGATGGCTGACCGTCTCGAGGACGGATAGGGGACTTCTAGGAGTCCCCTGGCAGTCCCTGGGACGGGGGACAGGGACAACCATCCCCAGGACAGTCAGCCATCCTAGAAGTCCCCTGGCTGTCCTTGGGATGGTCAACTGTCCCTCGTGTCAAAGCATGGTCAAAACAAAAAAAAAAACACATTTTCATAGCAAGGGAGTGTGAACTTAATTATGTACACCCATGAAATAAATTGGTGCCATTGCTTGTTGTCTTGAAACTTTGGATAAGTGTAACTGATACAATTATTCAATATTGGTTTATCTACTGAGGTGCCCAGATGAATTCTAGTGAATAACCCAACACTCAGTGCTTTTTCTCAATGCTACTGTGCCTCATAAATAAATCTCATAGCTCTTACTCTATTGTGAAGATGATACATAGCGGGCCCTGGGACATTTGATCATGCAAAACAATAACATGATAACTATGCAAATTATTTGCCTAATGCAACTCACTATCATTCGTAGAAGGCCGCACTCCGTTGTTCCAGTTATCTATAAACAAAAAAATTATCATCAGAGTATTTGTTTTCTTAGTTCAAAATCAAGCTTTCCATTGAATAACTTCTAACTTATTCATTAAGATCAATGCATACCCAATAAACCATATCAAGTCATATCTTATTCATTGAATCATTTGTCTAAACAACCACTTATTAGTTATTGTCCAACATTTCAGTATTTATATTCTTTATAAGTATATCACTAAAGAAGTCAATCAACACTCATTATCTCGTTAATATTTCATCAGTCTTAGTTCAACAACAGGATTGAACAATGTTCATTACTATAAGTTAATATTCAATTCAGAGTACATGAAGGGTCTCTCTGAGCATTCCTATCAATCATGGGGGGTTTAGTAACTCAAAACTATCTACTTTTATGTTTTTAACTGTTTAGGGACCATTCAAGATCTTCGTTCTTAAAATTACTGTATTGACTGTGGCATCTAGTTCAAATGTTAGTTCTAAATTTCAAGATCACATACCATACTTATGATGCTTTATTGTATGCAAGTGCAATTATGTGTTACGCATAAATGTTCTATAGTTAAATAGCTAAACTAATTCAACTTTCTTCACTTCGAGTTCTGAATTCTTTTCATTAGTAATTATAATAAGGATGTCAATGCAGTAGGATATCCTATCCTTGTTCGTTGTAGTTTGCATTTGGTCTTCCATAATCCATACCTATAGCTAGAAAAATCCTCCCATTAACTGGTATAGCATAAGTATTTTTCCAGTATGTACTGGTATTACAGAAAATACAATAAGACTATTTGATTTAACTGTTATGTTCTTTTTTGATAGTTATTAGTATCACTAACAATTAACAAATGATAATTCAACATACAGGAAAGACACTTAGTTTATTGACAAATAATGTTGAACACAAATGTTATATGTTAAGGTTCTATAATGTATATTATGCATTCCTTATCCATGGTATCATATCAATATTTAAAATTTCCCTATATATTTTAGATTTTCCCTATATTTTATATAGCATTCCCCCTGTCGTCCCCAAATTTGGCCTCAAAATCCAGAAACTTGGGGACCCGTCCCATCGTCCCCTGCCATCCCCATCACGGAAAATTGGGGTAACACTGAGTATTTCTAGTTGATAAAAGAATGCAAATGATCAAAATCTAAGTGCCATTATGAGGTGGCAATGCCATAAAAGAATTCTGCCCAACAAAGTTAAAGTCAAAAGCACTGGATGAAACCCCAGCCACGGCTAAAAGAGGTTCAAATGACAACACATGTACATCTCCATAAAGACCTTGGCATTTATATTTTCTCCCAAGCACAAATTTTGAGTGACAAAGTCACTAAAAAATTCCACCTCACTTCATTCAGTTGAATGAAAGAAAAAAGTGGGCCAAAAACATGATAAAAGCTTTCTTTAAAACACTCAAATGCCTATATATGCATGTCATTTATCATTCCAACTCAAGGAAATTCAAAAGAAAGATTTTCTTTATAGGTTTGTGCAAAGTTTCTAGTGGCATATTGAAGATTTCCTAGGTTATTTAGTAGTTTCAAGTTGCCATCACAAAAGGTTTAGGACATCAAATTGCTGCTGAAGTAAAGTTTCAAGTGCAAAGGATTGGAATACTACCAAATCTAGGCTTTTATTAAGATCCTTGAAAAGTTTCAATTTATCTAAGGTTGAGGGAAATTATCAAATACATGCTCATAGGCTTTCAAAAAATTTTATGGTCTCTAGGAAAATGTAATGTCCCCTTTTTAGCCAATTCAGTGTTATGACTGATTAGCCTATCAATGGGTCTTTGTAGGCTAATGTGGGTATTCAGAGGGCCTTGTTTGAGAGTTTTCTTTTTCCGAGACTGGTGATATTCAAGGTTTGTCTTCTAGAGGTGTTATGGGCCCCATTTATGCACACTTACTATTTTTATTAAGTCACTTGGTTGTTGGGGGTCCAATCTCACTATTTATAGTAAGGCACCCTGATGAGCAGAGGAAACAGTGGACTACTCTTTGGTGTTGGCAGAATCAGTATTGTGTTGGTATTTATGGAGTTATGGTTAATTAGTTATTATTAAAGTGATAACTTTAATAATAATTAAATATAAGTGAATATCTTTAATGACTCATTTGACCTTATAATATATGACATATTTTAATAACACAAGGTCAATTATATTATTTCATTGAAAGGGGCGCTCACTTGGAGATTATAACACTTGGCAACAAAAGTAAATATTTTAATGTATTTTAATGTTTAAAAAGCTAAGGATGAAACCATGCTTTTCTAGGAAAAGTATAAAAAACACTCAAAAAGCATTTCATTCATTCATTCATAACTTCATCAAATTTGATGCTTTGCTGAGAAGAAGACTAGGGTTTTAGGAAGAGAAACCACAATCTTTGAGAACGTGATTTCTTTGATTTAAGCATTCTACAGGTGTGAAATACTACCCAAGGTTTGCTCTTCAAGTGGCTTCAACCAGGAGTCACATTTGTGTAGATTGGAGTTGATATTATAGAGATATTTCAATAGTTTATGTGCAGATCAGAACATCAGTTGAAGGGCAAATGTTGTTGATCATACCTATTGCTGATAGCACTCATTAATGCTGGCATGTGTGAGCCTTTAAGAAGGCCATATTGTTCCATAGCTGGCCGTACTTTGCTTTTGATTGAGGTGTGGTGGTTCTTGAGAGAAAATGCCTAGGGTTTGATGTAGATTCAGCTCCATCCTTGGCGTCTACAACAGTCTCTTCATTGTGCAGAAAATTTAATGTGGGATTTGTTAGTATTTGGAGGTGGCGTCACATTCTAAGGATTATCAGTTTGCTGTTCAAACAAAATCAGACCTGCATTTATTGATCTTTGTTTCCGGGTATGAATGTTATGTTTTTGATAAGTTAAGCAGGGATTTTGAAAGGGCCTTGATCCCTTTTACATCAATAAAGATTCAACAATAAGGCCCACAGGACAAGGAACAACCACAAGAAGAGACAGCCAAAAGACACCAAAAAAACACAGCGAAACACAGCAGGGGATACCACCCCACAAAACAAGGTCAAGGTGGTTTAAAGAATTGTTCCAAAGATTTTTGTTGAATCTTAATACAGGGATTCCTCTCCACCAATCTTTTCAGCTTTTTGTTATGAGGGAATGAAACAAAACCACCATTAGAATCAACCAAGTCCAAAGAATCCACAAAGGGGTCCAACTTAGAAGGTTCCTCAACAACATCATTTTGAATCTCTTGACATATAATGGAGTCTTCCACAACATTTGTCACCTTTTCCTTTTTCTTCCAAATAGTGTGTTGTTTCTTCTCCTTCGAGCAAATAAAGGAGGCATGACCCACTTTACCACAAGAAAGACAAATAATCAGAGAGTCTTCATAATCAACTTGCTGCACCCACTTACCAAATTTAGAAGATAGAGTAATCTTAGTGGGAAGAATACAGTTATTCTCCACTAAAACACAAAATCTAGCAGCCAACAGACACTTCATTGATTTGGTGACCTTATCAGTGGTACAAAATTGACCAAAGGAATTAGCAATACACATGAAAATCTGTTCATTCCAAAACTCCAAAGGCAGCCCTGGCAAGCAAACCCAAATAGGAAACTTAAAAGTATCTGTCAATGGTTTGAAACCAAGGAACCACGTTTGGAGACAAAGGCCATTCGAGCCAAGAAACCAGGGGCCCTCACGAAGGACTCTAGAACAATCATCAACACAGGGACAAGAAAACAGAAAGAAACTATTACACAAAGTAGTAACCTCAACTTTAATCTTCCAAACCCGAAGAGCCCATCTTCTAACAACATGGATATTAGGACGATTACCATAGAATCTCCCAACCAGCGAGCACTTAAGCCAATCCAAAGACTCAACTGAAATGTTACAATCATACTCTATTTGCTGATTAGACAAGTCGCATACCTCCTTAGCGTAAAACTCCTCCAAAGCGGGGGCAGAAATAAAAGAAGAAGTAGAAGGAGTCTTGCCCAAACTCTCAGCTGCACTATCCAACCCAAAAGTGGGAGGCTTAGAAACTGAAGGGGTCAAGAGGGAACCACCATGAGCTTCAGAAAGAGGAGAAATAACATCCCCCTCTTCAATAGTAGGGAGAAGAAATCCCTTTTTAAGCCCCATCATAGGTTTGGGAGTAGGAACAACCACCAAATGAGAAGAGGTTGAAGCCCCAAGAGAAACAACCTCACTAGCAAAAGCAACCGCCCGCCCCTGAGCTCCAGAACCAACACAAACTGAGCCTTCGTGCTTTTGCAAGCAACATGCAACCTTCTCCCCAACAAGAGTGGGATCCTCCACACCAAAAGTGCTCTGCAGCGGAGCATTTTGAGTAAGGAAACCCTTACAAATCCTAGAAAAAGGAGAATGAGACTCCTCCACATTCTTCACAACTTCCACACAATCCCGCGAGTTCCTATGAGCTTCTAAGAGGATATCAAGAAGGAACTCCTCTTCCTCATCAGGAAGATCATACTCAGACCCAGTATCCAAGCCAGATCCATCATAGGCAAAAGGGGCAAAAATTTCCTCAAGGGTGCACAAATCCTCATTTGAAACATCAACATTTTCCATCTCCTAGCTCTCATGAGCTTGGAAACCCACCTCTTCAGCTTCGAATACATAGCCAACAAAACTAGCAGCCAAACCCACATCACCAAAAACAAAGTCTCCTCTGTTGCCCACAAACTTGCTGGAGGAGCCAACCAGGGTTTGGGAGAGCTCAGCTCCTCCCACAATGGTTGCTGGTCCATCACCAACGCCAACCCTGTTGTGACCTTTTCACACATCACCCCATTCAAAATGGGGACCCCCTAATTTTTGCTCCGTTCCTGGTCTTTTGGCTTTGGTTTTGTCTCTCTCTCTTTCTGCTATCTGCCTTTTTGGGGATGTGCCCGTCTTTGAGCTTAAATTTGAAGTTTTGGCTAAGTCTGAGAATTAGGGTTTTGAATTTTCTAGTCAGTTTGAAGTCAAATGGAGTGAGGAAATTGAAATCTGAGCTTGACACTACATTTAGTAAGCTTCCAGTAGGCTCCCAACAAAATTGAATTCTTATAACTTACTATTTTTAGTAAGTACCTAATTTGGGACATTTTCTCAGCACTTTTGAAGTTCTATCCGTTACACTGTATCCAAGACACTTTAAAAGGCTGGCCTACAAATTTTGAGCTGAAATGAACAAATTTCTAATTTTAGCAAGTATCACCTTCAGAAGCCATTTTTAGGGTTTGCATGCGAAGTTTTTCAGTGCATGTCTGAAGAATATTTCTGGGTTTTCCGAGACCTATAATGATATAACATGCAAGATGAGATGATAACTTTCAACAGTCTTGACTTTGGAGGCTATTTTTAGGGTTTGCATGTTGGAGTCTTCAACACATGTCTGGATATTCTTTGTGGGTTTTTCGAAAGCTTCACAATGATGTAACATGCAAACCAGGATCAAGACCTTTTTCAAGAGCTGTCTTTAGAGGCTATTTTTAGGGTTTGCATGTAGGACTTTTCAGTGCATGTCAGGTTATTCTTTATGGGTTTTTCAAGAGCTACGCAACAAGGTGACATGCAAGCAGAGTTGGTCACTTTTTTAGGGACTTACTATTTTAGCAGGACTACTTCGGCAGCTGCCCAACACTTCATTATCACGAACAGGGCGACATGCAACAAAAATGGGGTCAAACGGAGATCATTTGGTCAACATGCAAGTCAAATTAGGGTATCCAACTTCGCGACTCAAAATGAGGGGTCAAACGCCAGAATCTCTGAAAACCTGTATATCCCACTGCGATCAGTATCTTTCAAAGAATCCACTGGTAAACTTTGAAGGAAATCTGAGCACTTACTATTTATAGTAAGTCACGTCTCAAACAGGCTATAAATAGCAGGTTAGCGCGAGACACCAGTGTGAACAGGCCAGTCAACCCATGAGGATCACGTCAGCGAAATTTCAAGTTGAACGGAGTTACAGAAGTCCCAAAACCAAGCAGTTACTATAAATAGTAAATCACCTCCAGAAATAGGCTATTGTCGGAACCCTGATGGTTCTCAATACGAAACCCTACTGATATTTTGTTGTTTTTTGCAATTTTTTGGTTTTTTTTTTGTGTTTTATGAGGTTTTCAGGCAATAAGCTAAAAACTGCGATTTTGCTAATAAATGCTTAGAAAATTCAAAATAAATTCTTGAACTCAAAATAAGTCTAGATCTTGATCAATAAAGGTAGGCGCTTCACTATATTTCATTTCCAGATGGTTTACAAGTGCCAGATACAATGTATGAAGGAAATACAAATTTATTAAATAAAGAAAAACCTGATTTCTTTAATGGCGGCTGCAGCAGATAGAAGAAAGTACGGCCAGAAATAATAAAGAATCTCCAAGCTCACAAATCAATGCCAAAATCCTCAGTTGCCCAATGCGTCCCAGATACCCAGTAACAGGAGCTGAAGATAGAAGTCGATTTCCTCTGATGATAAATGTACGGCCTGCTGGTACAGAAGGTACGGCCTGACTGCTGCAATAAATAACCAAGTACGACACCTTGGGAAAAGTGCCAAATCTCTGATAAGTGATCTCTGATAAATCGCCCCAACTGTCAGGTGTTTATTCTCCGTCAGATACTGAATGAATGATCTCTGATTAATCCAATCTGTGATCTCTGAATGAAATCACCAAGTGCAAGCTTAAACTGGTATTTCACAGTCTCAGTCTGCCTGATTCCTGAAGAGTTTTCGTTCTCCAGAAACGTCTGTCTGCCAGAAACCCTAGGGTTTGCAAACTCCAATGCTCAGAGCAATAAAGACAAAATTGAATAATAATATCAGAATAGTTCGATTTTGCCTTGAGAAGGTATATATTGCTCTTGAAGAAATTCGACCCAATCTCCTTTTTAATAAATCATTTAAATAAATGATTTAATTTGCACTTTTAAACTTAGGAGAAAACATTAATTATTGGCGTCCCTCTTTTAATGAATATAAAATACTCATTAAGTCAACATTTAATAATTTATTATAAAGTATAATAAATACTTTATAATTAAGCCAACACTAAATATTTAAATATTTCAATAAAGTGACTTTATTATAAAGTCAAAATATTAAATATTTAATAATTCATTAAACACTCCTTATTTCCTCCGCCCCAACATCAAACCGCCAGACTGGGTCGATTCTGAAATAATGGTTGAACCAGGCCCCGCCGAAATAGCAAATTCCGCCGACCTAACTTTCTTCTAAAAAGGAAGTTCCCAAAATGCTCATCGGAAGATTTCCGCGAGGGCCCAACCTCGACAATAACCGCAGAAACTGTTACCAAACACCTGTTAACCGGCCTATGATCCTCGCATTCGCCACCACGAGGATCGAAATGATAGGCTAACCTTGTCACCAGCTGTGCTGACTAGGATGGGGACATGATAGTCCGCCCTCCCTGAAATTGCTTGTCCTCAAGCAATCTCAACTCTGGATGCTGTAAGATCTCCTCTGGCTCCCATGTAGCATCCTCAACTAGCAAATCTCTCCACTTGACCAGATATTCCCTGATCACATGCCTCCGTAGGTGTCTCTCCCTCATCTCGAGGATAGTCTCAGGTACTAGTATCAATTTCCCTTCGTCATCAAGGGGTGGCAAAACTGGAGAGGGGATCACATGCTGACCCAATGCCCTTTTCAGCGAAACGGAAATACATTATGGACCTTGCTATCACCGCAAGTCCAACTCATAAGCAACCTCGCCACTGGCCCCGAAGCCCACGAAATGGACCCTTTACATAGTAGCCAGGCTCTTTAGTTTCTTCCGCTTCCACTCTTCCAGACCTGACATACGGCTGCAACATGAGGTACAACTATATCACCCACCAAAGGTACGCTTCAACTCTTTCCGGACGCGATAACGCTATGCTGATTTCAGGTTCGCCGGATATTGTCTCTGAGAGACTTAAAATGTCCGGCCGACTGCGATCATATCCCCCGCGACTGCACTGCTATCGCCTTCACATCAAATCTGTGGTTGGGCTTCATAATCTATATACAAAGCCATAAAGGGCGCTATCTCAGATTGGCTATATGGTAGCCGAAGAACAATGTTTCGATAAGTAAATCCATTCACCAAGCTCTTCAATACCAAATGACATCTATGCAAATAACCTTTCCACCCACTTATTGACAATCTCGCTCCGGCCCATCTGTCATGATGGTAGCCGGTACTTGCGTCGGGCTGTCTCATTAAAGCCCGAATAACTCCTGCCAAAAGTTGCTCATGAACCGACTGTCTCTATCGCTGACTATCGTCCGAGGCAACCCATGCAGCCGGAATAACTCTCTGAAAAATAACTCTGCAGTCTGCGATGCTGTGAAGGTAGTAGTAATCGGAAAAAAATGTGCGTATTTAGTCAACCGATCAACCACTACGTAGATGCAATCTTTACCCTGGGCCTTCGGCAAACCCGTGATAAAGTCCATCGATAAACATTCCCACTTCCTGTCAGGTATCGGAAGTGGCTGGAGCAACCCAGCAGGATAAGTGTGCTCCTGCTTGTTCTGTTGGCACACAGAACACTCACGGACATACTGCAATACATCAGTTTTCAGCCCTTTCCAAGTAAACCGTTCCCGAACCATTTTGTAAGTCTTATAGTATCCAGGATGGCCCGCCATAGGAAGGTCGTGAAAGGCTCTCAAAACTGTAGTCCGCACCTCAGAGTCAGGAACCAAAAGAATCCGCCCCTTGTAAATGATCAAGTCATCTACAATAGTGTACCTGTCGTCCTGCTATGCCCTGTCAACGATGCTAGAAGCCCATGGGTTCTTAGCATACTTAGCAATAATCCGATGCCTCCAATCCTCCGTGATCTGTGCTAAGGCATTCAACTGGGGTCTGCGAGACAAGGCATCAGCTACAACATTCTGCTTTCCCTTAATGAAAGTGATATCGAAGTCATATGACTGCAGTTTACTGACCCATTTTTGCTGCCTCTCATTCAAGTCTCGCTGTCCTAGGAAATGTTTCGTGTCAGTATGGACTGCGGCGTTATACCTAATTTGTCGCCTACCAGTATCGCTCAACTTGTAGCCATGCATAATGGCTAACATCTCCTTGTCATAAATACTATAAAATTTCTCTCGTGACTCCTCGAAGCTCTCGCTTCAAATGCACGGATGTCGCTTCCTCGGTGATCAAAACGCACTAATGCCTCTCCTCAAGCATCAATGTAATAACCAAATGACTTCGTAGTCGTGCAATGCTAACACCGACATGAAGTCATGCGATCACCTTTAAACCTCGGCTAAAGCACTCGTCTGTGGTGACCAAGTAAAAGCCCCTTCTTCGCCACGTAAGTCAAGTAGCAGCGTGGATTTGAGAACCCACTAACAAATCTCCTCAGAGAATGCATTACAACCTTAACAAACCTCTCGAGCAGAGAAGGTTCTCAGGTACCGGCCAGTCAACTATAGCTCGGACCTTTTCAGGGTCCATACTCACTCCCTTGGCACTGATGATGTGCCCCAGATATAACAACTCCTCCATACCGAGCTCACACTTGGATTCCTTAGCATAGAACGACTCGTCTGCTAAGATACCCAAGACTGTATCCAAATGAGCCAAATGCTCATCCCATGACCTGCTATAGACCAAAATGTCGTCGAAGAAGACTAACACAAATCTCCTCAACTGAGCACTGAAAACCCTGTTCATAGTCGCCTGAAAGGTGGCAGGTGCATTGGTTAACCCGAAGGGCATAACCAAGAACTCGAAGTGACCGCAATGACACCTGAAAGCGGTTTTCTCAATATCCTGCTCCCTCATCTGAATCTGATGGTACCCTGATCTCAAATCAATCTTCGTAAAGAAGACAGCTCCGTGCAACTCATCTATCAGCTCATCAATGCGTGGAATAGGGTACCTGTTTTTGATTGTTCTTTTGTTGAGCTGCCTGTAATCAATACACATCTGAAGTGATCCGTCCTTCTTCTTCACCAATACTACCGATGAAGCAAAAGGAGACTTGCTAGGTCTGATGTGGCCCATAGCTAACAACTCATTAATGGTCTTCTCTATCTCATCTTTGAGTCGTTTCGGATGTCTGTAGGGAGTGATCATGACGGGCTTTGCGCCCTCCTCCAACTCAATGATATGCTCTGTCCCTCTGTCTGGAGGTCTGCCAGGTGGAATGTCACTAAACACTTTGGAGTGTTTAGTCCTCAGTATCTGAATGTCAGGGTGGTACTCACCCTTCTGCTGCTCCTGCTGGCTGGCATCAACATGCACTCTGCTGCCCAGTCAACCATATCATGATGAATGAGCCTCTCCATCCGTCTGAATGAAACCATCCTAAGATTACTGTCTCTAATGGCCTTGATGACATGTGGTCTCCCGTCAACCTTGAATTTCATCTCCATATCACGTAGGTTGAGTGTGAACTCACCCAAATCATGCAACCATGCCATCCCTAATACCACATCTGTATCCCCCATATTAACAACATAGAATTCAGTCTTGAATTCATAGTTGTTCAATCTCATCGAAGATCAAGTAATCTTTCGGTCACACCTGAGAGTATATCCGTCAGCCACCTTGACTCGAATACCCTCGAAAGCCTCTGTCTGGATGCCACGCCTCTCCACTAAACGTGCATCAATAAAATTGTGTGTAGCACCAGTATCCAACAATGTAATCACCTTCTGACCTGCTAAGAGCCCACGAAGTCGAAATGAACCATCTCTCTGAAGGCTAGTCAGATGGGCTTCCTGTAGCTTCCTTCCACCTTCATGTTCACCCTCATTTTCGGACCTCTCATCATCTGAAGGCTCGGAATCAGCTTGCTGGTCTGACAGATCAGATTGCTCTTCGCCCTCGTAAAACCACTCCATTTGATTATTTTTGACCTTCGGACGAAGTGGGCATATATGTTTTTCATCATAGGGTGCCTTGCACCAAAAACATAACTTTTTCTTACGCAATTCATTCAACGTTTCCCTGTCAAATGGTGGTGCATTCTGTCTCTTAGGATCCGGTTGATCCCTTCTCCTGTCAAAAGGCTTATTCCTGTCATTGTTTCTATCAAAAGGCCTATTGGGTCTCGTGTATGGTGTTGACCCTGAATTGAACTTGCTGCGAGGTGCTGCAAGCTCCATGCTTCTCGCCTTCCGCATGGCCTCCTGAAGTGTAGGTGGGTCAAAAGCCTTAACCCAACCTCTCATGGGTTCTGTCAAACCCTCAACGAAGAGTATGATGAGTCTCCGTTCTGAAATCCCTGTCACCATGACTGCCACTCTCTGAAACTCACCAATGTATGAATCCAAACTGCCTGTCTGTCTGAGCTGAGCCAACTCTCTGAAATACAGTTCGGATCCTTCTTATCAAATCTCTCTATCAGTCTGCTGGTGAACTCCTGATAGGTATTGACCGCATGATGGCCTAGCTGTATACATGCCGTGGTGCCACCAATCATGTGCTACTCCTTCAAGATAAAGTAGCAAATTTAATTGCCTCATCCTCCTGCATAGGCCTAAGTGACAAGTAATTGTCCAGTTTCTGGACCCAAGACCTCGCTGATGTCTTTTCAGATCCATCAAAATATGGCAATGTAATCTTGCTCACCGCATACTGCAAATCCCTATTCACCTGTGGCTGCGGCTGCTGATACTGTGGGGGTCTGCGGTCAAATCTGCCTCCTCCTCTGGGTTTATAAACATCTATAAACTCATGGAATGTAAGTGCCTGCCGGATCTCAGGTGCTAGTGACATGTACTCACCATGAAATCTCGTCAAGTCTGCCACGGACATGCCATTGTGTGGCTGAAACTCCTGATGCTGCCCCTGATGCTCTGCCCCTGGAGTCTGTGGTGGAGTCTCCCTAGGTAAGAAAGTAGGCTGACCTGGCCTACGCTCCTGATAGATCGGAGACGGCTGTCGAGGTGCTGATGCTAATGGCTGATCCACTCGTGCAGTCCCGCTCGTCTGACCAATCTGTATGTAATGAGGCTGTGTGGGTGTGTACTGCCTAATGGTACCCATCAACTGAGACATCATGTCCATCATATTATCATGCCTCCCGTCTAAACTCCTCTGCAATATCACCCTCTGCATGCACCTTCCCTGGATCCCTGCGAGTTTGAGGAAGTCTCACGTTCTGCCATTAGGGTTGCAACACTGTTTTCACTGCCGTCAGAACTGGATCTGTGAATACCAAGTACTCTTGATATCGTCTGACCTTCAGGGATAGGTGGACTGTCCAATCCTCGTCTTTGCCTGTCCCTACACCTTTAATGTAGTGAATGGTATCTCTGTTCATGAAAAAGCGCTAAAAAGCACACTGTATTCTGAAAAAGCACTGAAAAAGCACAGGATGGCAGGAGATCTGTGCTCTGATACCACTGTCAGAACCCTGATGGTTCTCAATACGAAACCCTACTGATATTTTGTTGTTTTTGCAATTTTTTGGTTTTTTTTTGTGTTTTATGAGGTTTTCAGGCAATAAGCTAAAAACTGCGATTTTGCTAATAAATGCTTAGAAAATTCAAAATAAATTCTTGAACTCAAAATAAGTCTAGATCTTGATCAATAAAGGTAGGCGCTTCACTATATTTCATTTCCAGATGGTTTACAAGTGCCAGATACAATGTATGAAGGAAATACAAATTTATTAAATAAAGAAAAACCTGATTTCTTTAATGGCGGCTGCAGCAGATAGAAGAAAGTACGGCCAGAAATAATAAAGAATCTCCAAGCTCACAAATCAATGCCAAAATCCTCAGTTGCCCAATGCGTCCCAGATACCCAGTAACAGGAGCTGAAGATAGAAGTCGATTTCCTCTGATGATAAAATGTACGGCCTGCTGGTACAAAAGGTACGGCCTGACTGCTGCAATAAATAACCAAGTACGGCACCTTGGGAAAAGTGCCAAATCTCTGATAAGTGATCTCTGATAAATCGCCCCAACTGTCAGGTGTTTATTCTCCGTCAGATACTGAATGAATGATCTCTGATTAATCCAAACTGTGATCACTGAATGAAATCACCAAGTGCAAGCTTAAACTGGTATTTCACAGTCTCAGTCTGCCTGATTCCTGAAGAGTTTTCGTTCTCCAGAAACGTCTGTCTGCCAGAAACCCTAGGGTTTGCAAACTCCAATGCTCAGAGCAATAAAGACAAAATTGAATAATAATATCAGAATAGTTCGATTTTGCCTTGAGAAGGTATATATTGCTCTTGAAGAAATTCACCCCAATCTCCTTTTTAATAAATCATTTAAATAAATGATTTAATTTGCACTTTTAAACTTAGGAGAAAACATTAATTATTGGCGTCCCTCTTTTAATGAATATAAAATACTCATTAAGTCAACATTTAATAATTTATTATAAAGTATAATAAATACTTTATAATTAAGCAAAATAATTAAATATTTAAATATTTCAATAAAGTGACTTTATTATAAAGTCAAAATATTAAATATTTAATAATTCATTAAACACTCCTTATTTCTCCGTCTGAACATCAAACTGCTGTACTAGGTCGATTCTGAGCTGAATGGTTGAACCAGGGGCCCTGCCCGAAATAGTAGCTTCCGCCTGACCTAACTTTCTAAAAATAGAAAGTTCCTGAAAATGCTCACTGGAAGATTCTGCGAGGGCCCAACCTGACACAACTGCAAAACTGGAGCTACCAAACACTGAGCAACTGCCCCAGATGATCCTCTGCACACTCCTGTCAGCCTACGAGGATCGAAATGATAGGCTAACCTCGTCACCAGCTATGCTGACTAGGATGGGGACATGACAGCTATAAATAGCAAGTCAACACGAGATGGCAATGTGAACAGATCAACTGGATCATGAGGATCCTGTGGCGTGAATTTCAAATCAATCCAAGCTTCAGAAGGGTGAAAACCAAAAACTTACTAAATATAGCAAATCAAGGCAAGCAAGCTAAAAAAATGTCTAAGTTTGAGAAATTTCCTGCTTGACCCCCTAAATGCGCCCTCAAGAAGATGGAGCTTGGAAAATTTTCAAGTGTTAGCATTTCCTGCTCACCCCCTGAAATGAGCCCATGACTGGCAGAGGTGATGAAATTTTTTCTAAGTCATGTGAACTTCCTCCTAACCCCCTCAAATGTGTCCTCACCAAGGAAAGACGTTTGCAAAATATTCTAAGTATAAAAAATTCCTTCACCCCCTGTGAAATGCGCCCAAGGTAAAGTGAGGTTGAGAAAAAGTTTCTAAGGCAAGGAAAATTCCTTCTCCAGTCTCCAAATGCGCCCACCAAGTTGTTAAGATGATAAAAATTTCTAAGTGATAAAATGGAAGTCAACCCCCCTAAATGCGCCCAAGCTTGCTGAAGCTAGGAGAATTTTTTTTCTAAGGCAAGTTGAACTTCCCCCTCACCCCCTGATATGCGCCCTTGATGAGGAGTTAACTTGAAAATTTTCTAAGTTATAAAATTGCCTGACCCCAGCTCATATGTGCCCAAAGGAGGAGAAGTAAAAATGAACCTTGGTGGGAAATATTTTTCTAAGGTGGAAAAATATAAAAAATAAAATGAACCCCTTCGTAGGTATACACATGGATTTTACATTTTTTGGGGGAAATTTTCTTCTGGGTACTGGATATCTTTGACAAGGAGATGATTTTGAAACTTTTCACGCCTTGCCTAAGACTTTAAGATGGAGATTTTACTCAGGCGTCTGGTTGATGAATTTTCTAGAGGAGATAAATTATTTCTAAGGTAGATGGGTTGGAAATTTGGCGAAGGCAAAAAGGGGATATCATGTTGGTTGGAAAATTTTCTAAGGCAGAGAGAAATCAAACAACACCCTCTAAACGCGCCGTCAAGATGGATGAAAGTTTCTAGGGCATAAAAAATGAGCATCAAGGAGAATACATGGTCACAGTATGCCTATGATGAAGGAGTATGAAGAAGGCAACCTCTGCTAGAGGGAAATGATGAACCCTATCATATCCGGAGATCACTTAGACCGTGGAGATCAAAACATGGATATCAGATAAGTAAAGTGGATTTATATTGTAAAGTGTTTTGATGTCCTTCTCTTTGTTTGTTTTGCAGGATGAAGGTCGGGGCCAGAGCGCAATGACTTGAAGCAATGAAACAAGTAATCCAAGATGATATTACAACCTTGAAAGGAGATAAAGTTATGTGTTTCGAGCTCCTCCACGAGATTTGAGTTGCACCCAAACCATGAAGGGAGATGTTATCAGAAATGGCTGAGTGTTGCACCCAACGCAGTTAGGTGAGTGGTAGGAATGAAATGATCAAGTCCAAGACAAGAAAATCTTTCAAGTTCAGGATGGAGGAAAAGATGAAGGCCCAGGTGTTGGAGACTAACATCATGACAGATTGAAGAACAAAGTAGAGAAGTTCTCCTTAAGTGTAAAATCCTTCGATGACCCAAAAGATGTTCTCCAACGTGCTTCATACAACTCAAGATGCAGTGTCAGGAAGGAGGAAAATACCATCAAACAGGTTAAAAAGTTATAGCCTTGAAGTTTCAGATTGAGAACATGCCTGCCGTACCAGTCCAAGAAATTGAAGCAGTGGCGACCAGACTCATCTAGTTTGCAATCAGAAAAGGAACAGTGGGAACGCGTCTCTGGACGAGGATCTTCTAGAAGGATGTGGCCATTAATTGCTCATTTATTACCCCACTCCTCTTGGTGGCGGTTTTTAGGGTTAGGGTTTATGTGGCTCGATCTGAGCCATCCATCTGATTGTAATCTAAGCCATCCATTGGACTTGGCCAGCTATAAAAGGGGCATCCCCCCTCATTTGTACCTAATTAGATTAGAAATTAGATTGGACAAGATAGAATAGTAGAGAGGCAGCTTAGAGATAGCATAGTACAGATTGGTAGATTAGATTGAAAAGGAAGGAAAGTCTTCCATTTTAATACTTTGTAAGAAGTTGTTGTGAACACTTTCATAATAAAAGAGTTTTCATTGGTGGTGATCTCTTCTTTTGTTGTGAGTAGCTAGCGAGGCTTCTTCGTCCTTCCAATTCACGTAGAATCTTGAAGTAGCTTAAATTAAAGTAGATTTCATTTCATGCAAGTAGTTAGTAATTGTGGAATGTGGTGCTTAATTTGAACAAAACTTCGCTTATCCATACCACTAGCGGGCTCGCTGACGGTGGGTTCACCTTGTGTGGTCAACTGGAACATTGTGAACTTAACTTCGATTATGGTTTATATGTTGGCATGCGTCGTTGTGATGGTGTCTTCATGCTGAATCATGATTTGAATACCTTTGATTACTCCTCTGAAGATTGCACTGGTTTTGTGGAAGCTGTCTGAAGCGAGGCGAAGCAAAGCTCAGTTGAAGTCTGCGAGAATTGATCGCCATGTCCCACACCTTAGAATTATAGCATCTCTTATCCCTGCACTCATTTAAATTTAGTTCATTTCTGGATAGTGTTAGGAAACTTGCACTTACCTGCCAAATCATTCGAACTGCGTGAAACCCTTTAATCTGCTGTCTGTTGTTCGCTGCTGAACAATTGCATAAGTCCCCTTGAAATACTAGTAAATCACATCGAGCCAACTGAGACTATCCACTGCCTAGAAGGAACGTTGGAGTTGAACGCACGAACTCTCTCGCAATCTTAGCGTGTTGGATACTTTGATCAAGAGAGAATAGGGTAGCCGTTGGCAACTTTATTCTATGTTGGTGCGGTCACGGAAAACACATCAACAAACCCCTTCAAACTCCCATACTCCATCAGCATCACTGATGACCTCTTCAACCTCAGCGCACGCCACAACAGAGAGACTATGCCATTTCAGACCAGACTTCCTCTCTTTCCCATTGCCTTTACTCTTCCTAGCTGAAGCAGACGCTTTGAACCTCACTGCTCTTGATCTCCTTGCTGCACCGATGAAATCTCCATCATCATCCTCTGCTTCGTTGCTATTGCCCTCCTCTGCTTCTGATTTAAAAAATGCTCCGCAGCTAGCATTCCCGCTTAGAGCCATAAAATGGATGTATGAATGTTATGTTATTTCTGAGCTTTGAAATAATATCTGAATCGAAGTTTAAAGTATTTACTTCCAGTCTTATATATTTGCAATTTGTATTTGTATTTCATTGCATTTTATTGCATTCCTAGAAAACTTCTCAAAAAACACAAAAAAGCAAAAAAACTACAAAACCAAAACACACACACTGGCAGCCAGATTTCAAACAGCAAATATCCTATCAGGGGTGGGATATTTCAGAAAATTTCACCATATTTCATGGATTCCAACGGAATTTATAAGTTTCAAAGACTTAAGTTGCTTTGAATTTTGGAAATCATTAAAATCTGAAAAGTTTTTGTTTTCCTAGCAAAAGCTGCATCTAGCAGTTATCATCATTTGTAGTGGCTATTTTAGGAAGAGATATGAACCTATTATTTTATTACTGTCATGTCACCTTTTCAGAATTAAAATGATTGGAACAATCATAGCCAATTTCTTATTTCTTGTAGGCTAAGGGATAAAGTTAGGGAAATAATTTACTAATAATTTTTCAAGTTGTTTAGTAATTCTACTTTTATAACATTGTATAAGGACAACTTATTTATTATTATTTTAATTATGTGGGCTTGATCTAATATTTCATTGAATTTTATGTGGGAAAAGAAAACTCAAATTAAAAAGGTGATTAGAAAGGGAAGAGTTTGGCACAAAAGATGATATCTATTGTTATCGTTATCAAACCCTTTTCTTAGAGCTTGAGCATTTGTGTTCATCTCCACACTCGAGGATGAAAACCCTTTGGTGTAGGGTTTTTGGAGGACGAAAAACTCTCTTGTGCATTTGAGGTGATTCCATCAAGGGATTGCTTTTATACCGATGATTGAAATTAATTCCAATTTCAATTTAGTGATAGAAGATTCTAGTTGTGATTGAAGATTTAGTTTTAGACTTTACGAGAATCCAAAGGTAATATTATAATATCTCGATTTATTGTTGCTTCATAGCAAATCAGAGCATAGTTTTTGGTTTGACTCTACCATACCAATTTTGGAGAGCTCGTGCCATTGTTGGTTCATACAAATTTCTTGATTTTCTCAGCTGTCATACTATATTTTTTAAGGCTGTATCATTTGCATATTGCTAAATCTTTGATCTGCCATTGTACTATTATTTCAGTCAGCCATACAAAGTGCGAAATTCTAGTTGTGGCTATAATAAGGATTATCATTGGGTTTCTTTCATATTAGTCAGTGATCTTTCATAATTTTATGTTGCCGTTTATAATATTAAGTGTTTATGAGTTTTCTGTTAATATTGTTGCAATAGTATTTTGTATGGGATTTTTTGAATAACATATGTTAAGAGAGTTTATATCTGTACCTTGCATCGATATTGACAATATTTAGGTAGCTTCAATTAAAAAATATCATATGAAGTGTTTATGTTTCTGTTGTTTGATGTGGGTTTACTTGTTATAAACATTTCATAAATATTCAAATTATTACAAAAAATAATAAAATAAGAATCAAGAGATTTCTTATATAGGTTTACAATGAAGAGCGATAGGCCTATTGAGCACACGGTGATATTGAGAGTGGGGGTGAATCAGTATCTAACAATCTTTTGCTTTTCAAAACATAACCAATCACAATAAGAACATTCAAGTAAGATCTAGCAATTAAGAACACAATGAGAACACATGATTTACATGGAAACCCTTTTGGGAGAAAACGACACAATATTGCTTATATGTTATAGATTAATCTTCTTCTTCTTGTAGGCTCCAACCTACTATTAAAGTCTCTAATCTCTACACAAACTGAGCTTCAATTCAGCAAGAGGCTCCAACCTATTGGAGGCTCCAACCCCTACACGAATTGAGCTCCAACCCAGAAAGAGGCTTCAACCTCTATTTGATAGGCTTCAACCCTTTTAATTCTTCAATGCTGATATAATAAACTCCTTCAGCAAATGTTGTTCAAGCACAAATCTGATCCAACTATAAATCTGCTCCACACTTGAATCTGATCCACACTCAAATAACAATCTTCCTTTCAAATCTAATCACACACTTCCCTTCAAGTCTGATCCAAACCATACATAAATCATTTATATCAAACTGATCATAATCATGGCAAAATTTCTGCCTTGCAGTCTGCTCTAATTCTCTTTACATTCTGCTCTTATTTTTCACATATATTTGTTATATATATTTGCAATTGTCCTTCACACATAGGCTGTATATATTCTTTAATATGAATCTGATATACTCTTCATTTCTGCCCCTTTATCTTTTCTATATGTGCTTCTTAAACTTAGAAATAAATCATTTAAATTGTTACTTTTAAGCTTCCAAACCACCATCCATTTATATCTCCTTCATACCTCTTCCAAAGAGAGGTGACCATTCAAAAAAGAGGCAACTTATTTGAGGAGGAGGGTGCGGCCTCTTAAATTTAATCTATTTTATCTTTATTTTAGCACTGTCTTTGGTAGTAATGAGTCGGCCAGCTAAAAGGTTTAAATATAATAAATACTTTATGCTGTCATTAACTTAATGGCTGCCTCTAATTTATTTCTTATTCCTCCCAACTCTTGAATGAAGTCGGCTGCTCTTGCATAGACATTATAATTAGAGTGCTGCCATAATTAACTTGAAGTCGGCCAGCATTAGGAGTTTTCCTTAAAGTATATAAACTAATTCTTATAACCAACTTCTATTTGGCCACCTTATGCAAAGGAGATATAACGTAATTTCTCATGGGTCGGCCCATTTAAAGTGATAAATCCAACACTGCTATGAGGATTGATTAGTGGCCTTTGGCCATTGCAACTTAAGCGATTTTCTTCTTCTTGGACAGAAAATTACTTTGTGACATAGATGATAACAATCTCATTCATACACCTTTGACATCAATGCTAACATTTCCAACAAGGCCACTTTATGAATGTGAGGTTAAAAAGAATAGACTTATAAAGAAACAAGAATATTCTGAAGTCTATCTTAAAGTAAGAATGACTTATTAAAACCTACAACTCAAATCTAATTGACCATTATAAAATAATAATTACTTTAACACCTCCCCTTAATGGTCAAGCTACTAACTACACTAGGCTTATCTTGAAATTTTGCATATTTGTCAAAACCCAAAGACTTGGTAAGAATGTCTATTTGTTGGACAATACTGCATCATAACAGATCCATCTTTTACAAGTTATTTGATGAAGTGACAATGTAGTTCCACATGTTTGGTACACTTGTGGAAGATTGGATTCTTGGCAAGTTTGGACATCCTTTGATTGTCATTGAACAAAGGTGAAGGCTCAGTTTGAGGCATCTTCATGTTTGAAAGCATCCTTCTAAGCCAAAATTCCCACACTGATTTTAGTGCCCCTTGATATTCTTCTTTAGTTGAAGAAAGAGCTATTGCATGTTGCTTATTGCTGGTCCATGTGACTGCACCTATGCCAAGGCTGACAACATATCTAGATGTAGGTTTTTTGTCATCCACAAAACCTACCCAATCTAAATCTGTAAACCCACATAGCCTAAGGTCTTTGCTTCTACTATGCAAAATGCCAAAGTCAAGTGTCCCTTTCACATTTCTCAATACCCTCTTCGCTGCAGTCCAATGTTCTACTTTTGATGTTGTCATGAATTTGGAAAGGAAATTCACGTCATAGCTCAAATCAGTTCTAGTGGTTATAAGATATATTAAGCTCCTCACTACTGCAGGCTAACTCATTAACTATCTTAGATTCAATTTTGGATGAAAGCTTCAACCCTTTCTCCATAGGTGTGGATGATATTTTGCAACCTATCATTCTAAATTTGTTGAAACAAGCACCTAGAATATTTAGATTGTGAAATAAAAATGCTGCCACCTATTTTCCAAACTTCTACACCTGGGTAGTAATGTTGAGAGGCCTAGATCAGTCATGTCAAAATATTTAGTCATATTAGATTTAATCTCTTCAATTGTATGTACCCTACTACCTTTAATAATGATGTCATCTACATATATGACCAATAGAACAAGATCATTACCTTTGCTTTTGACATACAAATTGGAATCCAAAGGACTTTGTTGGAATCTAGTTCAACCAAATATTTGTCAATTTATATATACCATGTCTTGGGTGCCTATTTCAATTCAGATAGAGCTTTCTTCAGTCAACAAACAAGATACTCCTTCCTTGTAACTTGAAAACCCTATGGTTGAGATATGTATACTTCTTGTAAATGTCCATTGAGGAAGGCACTCTCCACATCCATTTGATGGACTATCTAGCCAAACTGCGTTTGACATGGCTAGGACTAATTGGATAGTGGTCATCTTTGTTATAGGAGCACATGTTTCCTCATAGTCAATGCCATATCTATATGAGAATCCTTTTGCAACCATTTGTAATCCCTATGGTTGTTGCTATACCTTGTAAGCATGAGTTTCTTACTCAGGATCTAGCTTGGTTCTCTTCTCATTTGGAATCCAAGAATCTGCAATGGAACCAAAGACCTTAAGATGGCATACTTTGGGCTTCCTCCCCGACCATGCTTCACTACTTGTATTGGAGATCTATTTAGAAAATATACAACTATATATATTGCCTCATCCCAAAACCTCCTAGGAACATTCTTGTTTTCTATCATATATCAAGTCATCTTTGTGATAGTACGGTTCTACCTCTCAACTACTCCATTATGATGTGGAGTGTAGGGTGTAGTATATGGTCTTTTTATGTTATGTTTAGTACAAAAGTTATTGAATTATTTTGAACAAAATTCTCCTCCATTATCAGATCTAAGAGTAATTATGTCACAAATTGGCTCTTTTTCTACAAAGGATTTGAAATTTTGGAATTCATTAAACACATTTGATTTAATTTCAAAAAATATACTCACATTTTCCTACTAAAATCATTAAAAACTTGAAGAAAACACCTAGCACTAGTGATGGATGTCGTGTTCATTGGTCCACAAATATTTGTAGGAACTAGCTATAGGATCCCTTGTCTCTACAACTGTGTCCATTATCAAATGGATTTTTGTGTTGCTTTCCTACTTGGAAAGCTTTGCAAACACCTTTTATCCATTGCGAGATGTGAGGAAGTCCATCTACCAAATTCTCTTGCACCAACTTAGAGAGATAGGAAAAATTGAGGTGTTCATATTGCTGATGCCAAAGCATATTGATGTTAGATGCACTCTTGGCTTCCAATGCATGTTCCTTGACCTGTCTAGTGTCAACCAATCTATACAACCCATAATATTCCATACCAAGAGAAATAGTCTTCTTGGTCTCCTTGTCAACTATGTAGCATTTGTGTTTGCTAAAGATGACAGCTAGATTGGGGAAATGTTGCATAATTTGACTCATTGAGGGTAAATTAAGTTCCATTCCTAGCACATAGTAGACATTGAGAAAAAATAAAATTTCCCCTCTTGAGGATATTTGCACATTCCCCCTACCAGCAATTGTGTACTCCTCATCACCACCAAAGGTCATTGAATTAGAGCAAGCAATGTACTTTGTTAATTAGTCTTGCCTATTGGTGAAATGATGTGATGCTCATAAATCTATGTACCAAGTTAATTATTTGTCCTTTGGTCATGAATATATAGAAGGCTAACTCTTCTTCTAAATGTTTTGTGATGTGAACCATTTGTTGAGGCTCTCTGTAGTGGAATTTTTGATCAGCCAACATATTTCTGTAGTGCTTCTTCATATGATCCTTCTTACCACAATAATGACTTGTGATATTTTTTAGGTTCTTAGTTGCATCCTGATTGTTGCCTTGTCCTTTATTCTAGGACCATTTGTCTTTTCTCTTTCCTTTGTCTGCAAATGCTTGTTCCACACCCTCGATCTCACTACTTCCATGTTATCTCTTCCATCTATCTTGTTGCGAGGGCTTATTGCATAGCTCTTCAAAATTCGAGTCAACATTTGTAGAGGTGATATTGATTCTCTCAATGAAATGTTCATATGCATGGGGTAATATTTTTAGTATAATTACCACCATGTCCTCTTCTTCCATCTTTTGACTAATGGCTAACAACTAATCTTTGATGTCCTTGTTCTCGAGTAAATGCTCTTGCAAGAACACTTTCTCATCCATCATGATAAAAAATAGCATATTTTCAAGAAGGCGGCTTTGCCCTTGTTTGAAGTCTCATGCAGCTCTTTCAAATGCTTCCAAATTTAAGCTAAAGTCATCCATTTCTGTACTTTAGCAAGCATTTCATTTGTAATAAATAATTTAATCAACATGATTGCTTCTCTATCACATTCATCAAATTTTTCCTTGTCTTAAACTGCAAACTGCAATCGTTGGTTAGGTATCTTTATTGAGGACAATTTTTTTGAAGCATTTGTAATTGAAAATTGTCAACATATGTTGCTTTCATGTGTTGTAATTTTTACCAAAGAATCTCTAGTTGCCAAAGGTTCCAACATGATGTTGGGTAAGGAGACCATTTATATTGTTCTATCCTCTTGCAACTTGCAATCACAAAGTAAGACTAAAAAATAAATACTTTCTTGCTGCAATTAAATCCCTTGCTACTTACAAATTCTTTCCGAAAAATCGTCTTAGCTACAAATTATTGAAACTTTGTTCCCTAGCATATAAAAAATAGTAAAAGAAAAATGCTTAAAAATTTATGAAAAATACCTAAAATTTTTGGTCAAAACCTTAGCCTTAGGTTGCACAAAGAAAGGGCTTTAAAAAATCCTTGATTTTTAATGAATAAATCTGCCACTTTAAAAAAATTGCTGAAAGCCTTGATTTAAAATAAAAGGTCTGTGATTCTACTTTCAAAACCCTTTCCAAATTGTAGAAATAAATGGTCGTGATTTCCACTAGAATTTTAATTGCAATTAAAAAGAAAATAATCTTTTGTTTTTGGCCATGATTCAATAGAAAAATGCCTTGTGATTTTATCTTGAAGTATAGCATGATTTCTCTGAAAAATTCTGCCCTATTTTATGTGTAATAAACAATCTACAATTTACAAATTGCAAGTTTTAATAGAATAATAAAACCCTCTTTGTTTTTGTTCATGAATCTGTATATATATTAATATAATGTATGGAAACTTTTGGCTCCTTCTCGTGCTACGAGCGATCCTTTGTTTGTCACTAATGATAGTAGTCCCTAGGTCTCAATGCTTTCTCCAATCTTAAAGGTCTAGTGGACCTCTAATACAATATTACGAAAAATAGAGCATAGAAAGATTACCAAAGTATTCATTAATAAAATAAGAAGTTGGTTTACAATGAACAGTGAAAAGCCACTTTATGAATGTAGGATTAAAAAGAATAAACTAATAAAACAACAAAAAAATGCTAAAGTCTATCCTAAAGTCGAAATGGTTTTATTAAACCCTATGACTAAAAGCTGATTGCCTATTGTAGAATAGTAATTACTTTAACACAAATATTGCATATTATCAATGAATACAAAGAAATTGCAAAGTTTATGAAATTAACATAAAGGGACATTAAAATTATTTGTTTTAGGATTATTTTGTTTTAAAATTATCTTTATTTCCTTTTTTCTATAGATAGAGATAAAATAAAATCGCTTTAAAACTATTTTTTTTCAGGAATATTTTATTATTATTTTATCCCTAAAAGCTACCTCTTAAGGGCTTATAAATAATTTTTTTGAGAAAATAATTTGCCAATAACAATTGAAGTCAAACTTATGTTGTAGAAATTGTCATTCAAATTTTGAAGTCAAGTTATTTTGTTTTCATGAAAGTTAATGATTATTGGTGGAAGTAACACCTATGCTGTAGAAGTCATTATTCGATTGAAATTATTGTAATTGTGATTGCATATTTGTATTTCATGAATTAAATTGGAAAAAGATTATATTTAGTCAACTTTAGTATTGGTGAGATTCGTCTTTCTAAATTGTAAGCTTCGTATGCAGTTTAACTATTTCCTTCATGAAATTGTTTGGTGTTCACTTGTTTGATTCTTTCTTATCGATGTAGATTTATTGGTATTTGATATAGCTAGTAGTCAACATCCATCCATGCTATTCCTTCAAATCTTTGTTTACAACCGAATATTGGTCTTTAGTTTAATTAAAAGGATGTTGAGTTTAGCATTCATGCTTGAGAGTTTATCCTCATTTAAATTTATAAGTCTTGTTTCAGGGCTTGATTGTTGATAGATGATGCTTGTAATCAGGGAAAAAGCATAGTAAATTAGTTATATACATGTAATACAAAACTCTATTGAGATCTTGTACAATGTGCATACTTGTCACCTCCGTTTATAAATTTAGGTCTTAGGTTTAGTTAGATTTCAGGGGGCTTCCCCATATAATTTTAAGAACAAATCAATTGTATGTCCTATTCCATTTGGTGGTCTCAAAAGAGAGAAATAAAAATGCTAATAGTATACAAAGGACATCTCTTTTTTCATAACATCATTCAAGGATAGCAAAACCAATACATTTTTAATTTATGAAAAAGATATTCCTATAGGAATGGTTAAGGCGATTTGAACAAACTTTAATTTGAATGAATAAAAAAAGGCTAATGGAAAGTTAGAGACTTGCTAAATTGTGAATGGGTCGTGAACACAAAATATGTAGTGTGTGCATGGTTCTAGCAGTCTCTAACTAGTTTTCTCTGCTAGATTGAATGCCATCCTCCCACATGATATTGTTTATGGTCTCGATGTGTACCTCATACACACACAACCAATAAAATAGGCTATTGGAATACATCATGATCATTTAAAGAAGATTGTATTTTATGAAATTAAATAATCAGTATCCACTAAATTAATCATGCTGCCCAACTGTATCAATTCAGATGGAAATTAATAATAAAAAATTAGTTATTCAATAGTCCTAACTTGATTAGTCCAAAATATAATAATACTATCAATTTAATTTGGGTACTACATTGACCCACACCTCAAAGATCGTAAGGATTGCTTGCTGGTTTTCCTTGCATAAAACAATTGTTTTCTTACTCATTGAGAACATAATATGTTGCAAACAACTCATCTTTGTGGTGCTGACAAATTTTCAAATGTGATTTACATACTTTTGATAAGTGTTGAATTATTCATGGCAAGAAGTAACAAGGATTTAGATTCTTAGCTCTAATACCTAGCTAAGTAAAAAGTACTTTAATAAGGATCTAGTATAAACCTCAATGAGTGACAAAAACTCAACCTTAGTAACTCAAGAAAAGAAAAAATTAGTGAGATGATACACACAAATGAGAGAGAGAGAGGGGGGAGGAATCTGAATGAGGTGATAGTAGATACAATGAGAACCAATTTCAAATATGTAAATAATAGGTGGCGTGAGGCAAAATCATTAACCACCTGTTCTAAATCACATGATCCTAATTTGTTGGATCACAAATAAACATTAACCCTAGCATGTATGAGAAATAAACAAGTTCATCATAATACATTGGAATTGTTCGATAAATAATAGAGTTTAAACTCCAAAATACGTTTCTCTCTTTATGTTTGGTGATATTCATTACTAACTTACATGCAAAATAGAGAAATGTCTACGTCAAACATGAAAGTATATAAACCCTTAGATGTATGTGCCGTAGAGCATTTCATTGAAACCTTTCTATTTGTTTCAGGCAAACTAAGAAAACCACATTTACTATGAGAAAAGGAGATCATCTGCAACATAGTAATATTATCAAATATTAGTGTGTTATTTTCTCAAAAGATCTATGGAGGTACAAAATTATTATATTTACTGCTACGATAGGTCAATTTTATTGAGGTTAACCTTATTTATGGTGACTGTAATTGATGGTTTTAGAGGATATGACCTGATAAATTAGATTTGGTTGTATCTTGGACCCTTGAACATGATACCTGATAATGGTGGCAAAATTCATGTATGCTAAGTAAGGATGTTTTATCCCACTGACTACACCATGCAAAGTTCCTTTCTTCTCTATTCATTAAAAGATCCAACTATGTTTGAGAAGAGGTAAAGACTCAAGAGTTAAAAGATCAGACACCGGCTCATGTTAAATCTAAGGTTTTTTTGGCAATTAGTTAAATGATTGTTTTATAAAAGATTAGATATTTATTTTTCTTGCATCAGTCTTTATGAGTTAGCATTGTTTTATTCTCCACAGAGTCATTCAATAATTTGTATAATTGAGAACAGAAGGACATCATGAGAGCCAAAAGAAGTTTCTTATAATTTTATGGTTTGTGTGCCATTCCACAGATTGTGTTTATTGTGTTTACACCAGCTCTTATGTTTGCAAGCTTGGCAAAATCAGTGACGTTTGATGATATACTTTCTTGGTAAGTGATGCAGTAATAGAATTTGTTATTTAAATTGATGCTATGATAACAAGTTGGTTAGCTTGAAGGAGACGTGGTTACCATTGTAATTGAAATTTGTTTCAGGAAAACAGAAAGAATATTGTAATTTCATCAAAATCCTTGATGAACTATTAGTTGTAGTTCATTTGCTAAATCTAGTGTATTTAGTTCTATTTTTAGATTATTTTTTACATGTATAGTTTAACTAATACATTATTCTTATAATCATATATTTATGTAAGTGAATATTTTGAAAAGCACCAAACAGTAAGATACCTTGCCTTTAGTGGTCCATAATAGCTAGTGCATCTACAAAGTTGTGTAAAAAAAGTGAAGGAAATGCATTTTCCCCTGCTTATATGGGTAGGACCGTAGGACTACAGAGTTGTGTATAAAAAGTGAAGGAAATCATTTTCTCTCCTATATAGGCAGGGACAATTAGTATTCATTGATGTAAGAAGTGGAAGTTGATAATCCTATTTTCTTTTAATCTGATTATAAGTTGATAATACCATTTCTTTTAATCTGATGATAACATCTCTATATTGATTGTTTGCAGGTGGTACATGCCTGTTAATATTCTTCTTACTTTTTTGATTGGAGGATTTTTAGGGTGGATTGTTGTTAAGCTCACAAGGACCCCGAGACATTTAAGTGGTCTTGTTGTGGGGAACTGTTGCTCAGGCAGGTGCATTTCATGTCTATTGCAGGAAATTATCAATAGAAGTCAGTTTTACATGGTTTTACATAAGGTTGCACTTCCTAAATTTGCAGACTGATGTAGCAGTGAAATTTAATTTGAATATTTTTCCTAGGTTTAAGAACAATCTTGCAACAATTGAAATCATGCAAAATTTGTACACATATATTATCTTCTGTTATATAGAGTTAAAAATCTCTAGAACTATTTACTTGATGCTGTGTCTAACAAAGACCTATGTATGTTCTATTTTTCTCTACCATCATTTCAGTAAAGTTGGCCTGATTTATCCTGCCATTAATTAATATAGGCAGGTCCCTCTAGAGTATATTACTTTTGTTTGGTGTTATTTCCATCACAACATGCTACTCTTCTTTTGAGTTATACTTATTATGTGTACAGGAAACCTGGGGAATCTGCTTCTCATTATTGTTCCCGCACTTTGTGAGGAAAATGGAAGTCCTTTTGGTGATGTTGATGTTTGCATGGACTATGGAATTGCTTATGCATCTTTTTCTATGGCGGTATAGTTTTCCTTGCAAACTTTCAATAAATTTATGCTTTAGTGGGAACCAAGTAATTAAGAACTTACTGTACAATAGCATGCAACTTCTGAGTTGAATGGATGCATGTAACATACCAGAGAAAAAAGACACATGCTTTGGGGTGTGCTATGCCTTGATAAGAAAATAAGAAGTGTTCCAAATTTGGTAACTTGGTTGTGCAAGCAAGTTTATATTATTATACAAAAAGACATCTTCCTCTCTAATATGTTTTGTTGTACAGATTGGTGCCATCTATATTTGGTCTATTACCTACAATATTGTGAGGTCGACGTCAATTCAAAAGGATGAGGATAATGGGGAAATCGAGCCTGGAGTGTATAAAAAGATCCTGCATAACGAATCCTCAAACACTGGATTACAATCTAGTCTTTTACAAGTAGTGCATACTGAAGTTCCAAGTTCTACAGAAGAGATCGGGAGTAAGATTCCATCAGATTCAATTTTTTCTGAAGAAGTTGGGAAAGTAAATGTGAGTTCTATTTCCTTTTCTCGATGGAATAACATTATGCATTTGTGTTATGGATTGAAGATATACAAATGTTACTTGGTAGTTGGATTTTTCCTGAATATAGTTAGTACTGTAGAGTTGAAGGTACATATCTCTTAGCACATCACCTAGATTGTATCATTTATATGAACCATCTTCAATCCCCACTTTACAACTATTTTAAAGAGATAATACATCACATCTTTTGGAGCTATGCTTGGAGTGATAGAATTCGACAATCATTTAGAGAGACAATCAAATTAAGGCAGTGTGGCTATGAAACTTAACTTGGGCCAAACGAACATTCTTCAACTCTAACTAGCATGAACCAAATCCAATCAATATATTGGAATGTAAATAGATTAGATTCATCTAATATCCAGTCACCAAAATCATGATTATTAACATGCTGAGTAAAAACATAGAAATGTTCAAGAAAACTTGTAATAATCATTACAAGTTTATCAAGGGCATAACAATTGAATTGTTTTGGTCATAGCTAAAAAACCTGGAGTCACAAAAACTTGGCAGCCCAAAGTTCTTACTCAACCTGAATGGGCAAACTAAAAAAATTATGTACATACACAAAGTAAACTTAAATAATGGATGAATTACATTAATAATGAATATAAAGAACATGTAAGTCTAATTTTTATCATACTTATTACTAGAATTACTCAGGATTGGGATTGACTTGGCTCGCCAAAATTATACGAGGAATTAAACTACTTGGGTGGGGAAACTAAAAATTGCTGAAATTTTCATAGAAACAGGGAAAAAACAATGTTTATGTTACTTCCAGCTAAGGGGGAAAAGACTGTTTTTCCATCTGCTGTAGCCCAAAACAGTTTTTTATTTTATTTATAAACCCAGAGCAAGGTCTGGGGGTGGCAACCCCCCAGTGGGGTCAATGGGCAGCACCCCACATGGTGTCTGGGGATAGAGGGACTTTCATGGTGCATCAGCTGTAGATAAATCCTTTCAATCGTTTGACAATCAATTCACACCACTAGTATCCTAGAAAATGAGAATAGCAAAAACACAAAAAATCATGGTTTTAATAAGGATTTCTGATTTTTTTGGTAGCAAAGTTGCAAGAAAAAAATTGCCAAGTTTGAGTGATTTGTAGATGAAAACTTGGCGAGTCTGAGCAAGTTGCAAACAAAAATTTGCGAAGTTATTCCCAAATAAATCACAATTTTTTTGACAGAATCAACTCACAAGTCTATGGTGAGTTAACTTGTTTGGAAAAAAATCTTGTAAGTTTGGTTAGAATTCACCAAATATTAGAACCATGGTATTGGTTATAAAACAATCAGTACTTTTAAAGTGTTTCAGAATCCTATCTTAGATAATTTTTCTATATGATACTTTTGTGTTATCTGTTTCTTTATACTCAATTTTTGGGTAAGAAACCAGGCGATACATTAAGAGGTCTCTTCCCTTAGCTAGGCTTATTGGTTTATTGGGAAAGAACTGAAAACCTATACTTCCCTTAATCACTTTCATAGATCAAGTCCCTAATCTGTTCCCACATAGAAAATGCCATAGAGAAATTCCTATTTATCCACTTTATTAGAAGCTCTTTCTATGTTTTAACCCCTTCTATATTTTTTGTACTCGTTATCTGTAACTATATGTTATAATTTCCAGTCCTTGCATATAGACAATGATTTGAAGTAATTTAATGAAATACATCAGGTATCTTCATCATGTGCCCCTTGGATACTTAATATATTGTTGTGCAAAAAAATAGGTAAATGTTAATTCATTACTTTGTATTAAGGTTCCTTCTTCATATTTAGGGAAAAACATAAGTAGTGAGAACTACCTGTAATTTTCTGTTGATGAAAAATATTTATGGCACGCTTTTTTGATAAATATTTCTAATGAAAAATTGAGTGAATATTCCAAGGCTTATACATTAGTATTAAGATTTTCCAGAAAATACTAATTCCTCACATCTTCATAATGATTTTGTTCTATCTGCAGTTTTTTCAACAACATTTAAAGAAACTTACAAATGGATTTCAACTTAAAGAGATCATGGCACCTCCAACAGTTGGAGCGGTATAAATCTCTGACTTTCTTTACATGTCTCTTGGGGCATCAATATTATCATTTTGTTCTTTGTATAGCCACTACTTTAAAATGAGACAAAGCTTATAATAAAATTAATGACTTGATGGACATTTAAGTAATTTTATTTTGTCAAGGTTGTTTGTATTATGTTTCTGGATAGCAGTAAATTCTAAAATTCTATTCATACTGCCAGAAAATATCATTCATAAAAGGAATTCTTGTTATAGCGACAAGATCTAGATCAAACTCATTGAAAACAAGTATTTACTAAGTGATGATCAATCAAAATCATCATAGGCACCTCTCATTAATTGCTATAAATGAACTATGACTACAGGTTACAAATTTAAGATATGCATGAGAGTACTATTCATATTTGGAAAGTACTCAGAAAATTATTGATTAGTCAAGGTATAAGTGGAGTAAAGCCAAACATGAAAGAAGGTCCAAAAACTCTTATTTTATGAAATATAAAGAAAAAAACGTGAAATAATAAAGGGGAATCATTGGATTTAGGAAATAGAGAGGCATATTGATGTTCATTATTTCATTTACTAGTACATGGAAATATTTATAGAATTTTTGGATCAGTAATTTTAAAAAATAAAATACAAAAATTCTGTCTTCATTGTTTTATCTGCTATCTTGTAATCAGATCCTCTGTACATTCATTTAATTTCCACTCGAATATGTTCACTTGTGTTGCAGCCATAATAAACTCATGGAAAACTTTGGCACATTATTGCAAGTATCAGTAGAACAGACTTGAATGTAATTAAAATTAGACTGCAATTCTTTGATGGCAATGTTGATTGGATATGAATGAGGTAAGCTGTATTTGATATACAATATGCATTCACTTTGCAGATTATGGGATTTATTGTTGGAGCGATTCCACAGACAAAAAGATTATTTGTTGGCCAGGATGCTCCTCTTCAAGTCATCCAAGGCTCTATCGCTTTATTAGGGTGCGTACCCTAAGCACACACTTTAGTTTATCTTTTGCACTTTTTATGATTTGATTCATAGAAATTCAAGGATATTAGCACTTAAGCCTTACACTATATAGTTAATGAAAACTTGAGAAAAATAAAAAAGTTGTTTACAAGCAACAGAGAAAGTTTAGATTCTTTTGGCAGTATGTTTACTATCACATGTTAAAAGTTTTAGTAAAATCTTCTTTGATAGGTTTGTACGAGTAACAAAGAAAATTTACTTTCTTTGGCAATATATTTATTATCACATGTTAAAGTTTTAGTAATTATTGTTCATGAACAAATATCTGCAAATTTTTTGTTGTAACTTATAATATTGAAGCTGAATTGAGCATTGCCAATATTGATTCATTGTTGATAGGAGAGGCTAATGAAACACTTAACATTACAAAAATCATTTATTAAAAGGTCATCAATTTATTCTTTAATAACTAGTGGAATAGAACTGAGAAACAAGGAAAATTCCAAAAGAAGCCTTCAGTTTTAGTTTCTTTTTGGTTTCATGGTATGATTTGTACAAACATAAATATAACCAAGGACTGTACCATATAAAAATGAATAATTAGATGTGTTTTCAAACTTCATCTAAAAGTTATCAAAGATCCGTTTTAACCAAATTTTCGAATGAAGTCTGAATCTATTCTTATAATGTTTCACATTTCCTTTCTCAAACTTTATTCTTAATGCAAATTAATCTGAATGCAAGAGAATCATTTATGAACAACCCTAGGAAATTTTGTCTCTTGACAAGAGCTATTAGTTCTAAATTTCTAATGGATTTCAAGAAAACTTCTTACAAATTTTGAGAAAATCAAGCTTAGTTAGGTATTAACTTTATTCAAATCAAGTTCCTTTGCCTTTGCTTCTTTCTATAAATAATTTGTTGCCTATGTGGGCTCGCAAAACTGCAGGCTCCTTTCCCCTAGGATCACTACTCACAACCAAGACAAAAAAGGTAGACCAAAAACAAGGACAATTTGAGGCCAATGCACAGGAGTAGGGCTTCTCCTCTTCTGCTTTAGGCTTTGCAAAACCTAGGAGGGTGTTTCCCTTGAGGCCATGAGACAACTAAAGAAACATAAAAGAAATAGGAACTAGGCCTTGTCTGACCATTCTCAATGGCAACCATGATCAAACCTTCTAGACCTCACTAACAAGCAGATTTCAAACAAGCATGCATCTACAGCAATGAATGAAAGAAAAAATTGTGTCACTCTTGATGAATACCCTTAACGTATCATACATGTGTGTATCTTGCAACCTCCCTAATACAACTCTTTAGATGTTTATCATGCATGGGATCTCTTAAGGATATAATATTGCTGCAGCAATGGGTAGTAGAGGTGAGTATAACTCATATCTGCATAGCTCTCTGAAAGTATTATTTGACTGTTAGCTCACTTGAGATGTTGTAAAGGTTATAAAACTGAAACTAAACACATAGGCAGGGCAGAAACTACACTACAACAAGAGTGAAAGATATCTTAAATGATTAGAGTGATGGTAGGATAACAAGGGGATCACTGTAGGCTGGTGTCTTGATCATGGGAAACTAAGCACTACCATGCCTGCAACCTCCTGACAGATGCAAGCTCAAACATGAAAACCAGAACTGCAACTATTAACCATAAGCTAGGCTCTAAACTACTGCTTGCAGACCTAAGTAACCAGACTTGTTCATGCAATGGAAATCCTTAACAATCCATAATCAGACAAAAACGAATCCATATAGCATACTGAAAGGAAGAATTCAAGTGCACCTTGAAGAATCGTGCAACCCCTGCATTGGTTAACCAGTCAACATTCTACTAGGTTGGCAAATGTACCCTCAGAGATAGACATAACATGTTATTTCCTAAAAACATTTAGCCAATCGTGGAGACACCCTTATACAAACAAAATACTGGCATTATATTTCTTTCCGAGGAGATTACAACACGTAAGACATGAAAGACAAAGGAGAGACTTGTAAGAGTTGATGCCATAGACTATTCTAATAAAAAATACATGGAATTTATAATAAGGGCATATCCCTTAAACTGAAAAACTGACCATCTAACCTAATTATATCATACAAATAGGTATATATAGCATTTTACAACTCAAAGTTAGCTCTATGGGCACACTTATAGGTGGCATATAAGATTATGTCAGAAATCAAACCATGTCATAGTCAGAAAACATTTGCAAGCAGAATAAAACACCTTCACATGGAGAAGAATTCTCATTGGATTCTGCAGACTACTAGGAAGCAAGGACAATCTTGTAGAAGTCATGACTTCAATTCGACTTCACAGAATTGTAGGCAGTATGGGTGAACCATCTTTGCATTCAATTCGTGTCATATACACGATCTGCAGCCTTGTGCACACCAGTAGCAATAGATTATCTCCAAGATCAATACATGTTGCAATAGGACAAAGGAGAAGAGTGCCTAGTTGGGCCACATCATTCCTTTATATATGGTATTGGTGTGCCCAACCTAACTTGCAGGTCACAACCATAAACAGTGAGCTTTGCTTGCACACAAATCACAAGTAGAAGTCACATTAATGCAAGGGGAGACAATAGAACAGCTGTGCACTAATAGACCAGAAGTCAACATACACTAGATTTGCATCGAACCCAAGAAAGGACACAACCCATTCCAAATTCTATGGATTGCAATAAATGCATCAACAACCATGAAGAAGTCCACCAAAGAGCACAAAGTCCCCTACTTAGTTTCTACACTACCTTTGTGGTACATGCATCATAAATTATGGACTCATGCCATCAATAAGCACATCCATGCTGCTGAGGGAACAACACTAGGAGTAATAAAATATCTATCGCTGCTAGGAAAAGGAAGAAAACACCCAAAACAAGCCATCTAGGGCATGAAAGAATATGTGTTGCAAGGCCTCAACCATCACAATAATGGCTTCCATGGGACTAAGGCATGGAGAATATATCTATGTTGATTGTGGTCTTTACTATCCATAGGAATGACCATAAGAACCATTGCATGAACGTTCCTTTGTCAATCAATGTTAATAGTGCATGGTGGGTTACTAAAACCTTTTAACACTAGTCAGATCTCTACTATCCATGTGATGGTTTTTATCATTGGGTGGTTGGTGCAAAAGGAACATGTGGTCTCATTTTAAGTAGCTATTGTATGAAGAGCATTGGGAAAGCCCAAGGATGTCATGTAAGATGTGAATAGGACCCACCTTCGACATGTGGCACCATACGAATATATCATCAAGTGCAATGTCAATTCTATTGGGCTTGCTACCACCAAGGGCGACACATGGAGAGTAGTCATTTGACAGAAAATCATATAGTTAATAGATTGTCCCACCATGTAGAGCCACAAGCCAATGGAAAAAAAGGTAGGGCCTACAAATGATGCTACAAAAGCACCACATGGCACCATATGATGGTCCACAAGCACTAGCAAGTGGAACTTCATTGGCATTGGGAACATGTGGACCAATGTGGTGGAGCCATGTAGGAGAAAGATGCCACATGAACAACGAGTGGAAAAATGGATAGCATTGATTATAAGGTTTGAGTGCAATAGGGAAGATCAAATGGTAGTGATGATGGGGGAAAGATCAATAGACAAGGTTTAATGGGTGAAGCGAAGCTACTTACTAGGAGCTTGTCTGTTGTGTGTTACCTATAAGATAGTGACGCGTGGAGGGGTGTAGAGGAAGCAATAGTGATAAAGGATAAGACTAGGAGTAAGAACCATAGGCTATAGTAGGTAAACATGGTTGGCAAGCAAACCTTGAAGATAACTTGAGCTAGTTAGCTGTCAACATGGAGTTTTTGCATTGACCAATGGTAGCAAGTGATCACCAAAGGGACACTATTGCCACACATGCCCTAAGTGGTTGGGTGATTGACTAGGCAAGTCACTTAAAAAAAAAAGGTGAATCCTCCAAGTGCAATCACCCAAATATGAATTTTGTAGGCTTATGCACAAGCAGAGACACCAAAGCCATTTAGAGATAGAAAGGACATGAATGCTCTCATGAGAGGAGCTTGAGGCCGATCTAGAGACCACCATAGACAAGACAACATACATATAGGGGCCCAAAAATACAATGAATTACAACAAAGGACATGTAATTTTAGATTTTCAGATCAGAAATGTAAACAAGCAGAAGATGCAACACATAAACAATGAACACAGTGATTACCCTGGGAAAACCCCTCCTACTCGAGGGAGAAAAACCCAGCAAATAATATTCTCTTATAAATCAGAAGAATAAGTGCAGAAAACTGCATACAAAATCATGCCCTAGAATAGGCCAAGTCTTATATAATAAGATATGTCACATCTCCTTGAAATGGATGATAACACTTCTTCCAAAAAAACGGATCTGCTGCTAGAAGATGCGAATTGGAGTGAATGAATTTGTTGTCAAATGAGAGGACTCTATCCTCTTTAAATACAAAGCTAGGTGACCTCCTTTCTAGGTCGGCCTAGAATAATATAAATTTTATTTATGAGACAAAGGCCGACCTGCCTTGTGATAATTTTATTTTAAGAGAAAATAGCTCCCGAAGCTACAAAACACTAACATGTAAAACAAAAAAGAAACAAACCCTGAGGTAAAGGAGATGAATGTTAATAGTCCATGGCATAGGGAAGACAAATCCTAAAGGTAGAGCACAAACTAGGGCACATGTGCAACATGAAAGGGAGGAATGTACCCAAGGGGGGACCTGACAAAGTTATCTACAGAAAAGAAGCAATCTCTTAGAAGGCATGTGAAGCTCTAACACTTCGATTTCGCATTCAAATGAAAATTCCTCTATAGTTATATTGGGTAGGAATGACATTATTATAATAGAAAATAAAACAACTCTCCCAAGAATTTGAAAAGATTTGTTACAAATCACCCACCAAGAAGTGGAAAGTATCTGTTATATAGTGGAACTCATCAAATAACTGTTTTGGACTCCAAAATTTTGGGTTTTTTTGATCAATTCTTTGTGCATTTCTTTTCGGAGTTCTGGAGCATTTTGTTTGAAGAAAATTGATATCCTATGTAAGGGAATAACTTGGAGCAAATTTTAACCTTTTCAGCTGCGTATAACAGTTTTAGATTTCGAGTACTAGTAAAAAAACATTGGCCTTAGAAAGGTGACCTCCTTAACAAAAAAACCATCATCTTAATGGAAATTTTGCTGTCACTCAAATCAATTGCCTCTTTGAGAAGTCTCAGACATTCCCCGAATATCCTAGGGATGGCCAAGCATCCCCTACAGTAAAGAAATGATATTTCAACTTTTCTAAAAAAAGAGGGACGTGGCAAATAATTATTGGATTGTAAAGGGGTATGGGGTCCCACAAACCCTCCCATGCCCCTTATTCGCTCTAGTATGCAAAATGAAAAGATTCATTCCATTTTAAGTTTTTATTGATTGTGCTATTGTCGGAGGCTATGCCATTGCTTGTGTAGAAAATATTCGATATCAGTATCATTGTTTAGTGTTTAGACTTGCAGGGGTGGGGGTTTGAGGGGTGGGGATGCCTTCCCATGTGGCATACTTAAGTCTTAAACTTTACATTGTTTACAATGAATAATAGAATAAGCTTGGCTACCTGAGGTGCAACCAGAATTGGTCGGGATTCCATTGGACGAACCACAACTTCAGCTAGATAGTGGCACAGACTCTGAAACTTTTGATGTTGATAGCCCAGATGAGGTGTAGTTGTATTTTGAAGTTTGGCTGTTTGAGACTTGAATTTAAACTTTAGATTTTAATTTTAATTTCTAAAATATAAAATTTAAACAATCAAATATTGTTGCTATATAATATACTGCTGTTATAATATTGTCATCATTGAACTGCTGTTATACTGCTGAAACACTACTAGTATGCTGCTGTCATGGTTAAATTTTATTGCTTCTACACCGTTGTCATGATTAAATTTGAGTATCTCCACTCTATCTCTACTGTTATACTGCTGTGATTGCTGGCTATACTACTGGTATAAAGTTATAAATGTAAGGTTGTTTCTATACTTTTAGAATTTTGAGTATCTTTATCTATCTATCTATATAAATATATTTTGAAAAATTCACATGCGCGTACACACACGCACACACACACATATAGTTTTAAGAATTCATATATATTGCCATCCCCCAAAAAATGGCCCTCGGATTGCTGTCCCGAAACGCATCCCCTGCTGTCCCCGTCCCCATCCCTGAAAGGCCATGGAATATAGGTAGATTCTCTTTTACTATTGTTAATACCATTTACTTTAGGACGATAATTTATAGATTCCAACATTCTCAAGAGGTACAAATTCTGATTCTATTTTCTTCTTGTATGCAGAGATGGAACAATACCAAGTATTACCCTTTTACTTGGAGGAAATTTAACCAAAGGTACTCACTTGGTGTTTGAAGATATACTAGTGTACCACGTTTATGAAAATTACATGTTTAGATGTAATCTCCGTACTTTAAATAGTTAAGGAGGAAATCATGAAAGATTTCAGTTGCTTGTATGCTGGTATCCATCATCTTCCTTTTTAAGATTTTGTGCTTACCTGCAGGGCTACAATCTGCAACTGTAAAACCTTCAATTATTATAGGGATCATCCTTGTGCGGTTTTTGATGCTGCCATTGGTTGGACTAGGCATAGTCAAAGCAGCGATCTACTTTGGGGCGGTGCCAGCAGATCCATTGTATCAATTCATCTTGTTGATACAATTTGCACTGCCACCTGCCATGAACCTTGGTATGCAATTCAACCTAATTTTTCCTCTGATATTGGGTGCTGATGATGTCTTTCATTTAAGCCAGATAAAAACTAATTATTAATGCTGAACCTATATGTGGAGTGCCAAATAGTAGTTGCCAATGAATTAAGGAACGCAGGTAATATATTGCTCTATCAGAAACTACCGGATCTAATATTGTCATTGGTGTGCTAATTACGTATAAAATAAACTGTATCCATTTCGTATGTGTAAGGCACATATGGCAGAAAGGTAGAGCGCCAATGTGGGAAGTGGGAGGTTATGGGGTGAGCAGGATTAGGGCTGGAAGGCTGAAACATAGAAAATTTAAGTAAAATCTAAAGCAGTAGAAATTTATTCAGACATTATGCAAGTGTGATGCCTAAAATGCTAAACAATGAGAAATTGTATCCAATAGAAAATCTATTGTGACTGAAAAGTAAGCTATAGTGGCATTAGTTTTCTACAGTTCATATAGTATTCAAAAGATTGATTTTTGAATCAAGTGTGTATTGAACAACACATGCTCTCAGGTAATTGCATTGAAAAGTACTATAGCTCATAAGCATATGCAATAATCAAACTCACCTATCTTTCCTGACATTTTTCTTTATGTTCTCTTGTAGTGAGATAACTCTAATTATTATGTTGTCTTACATAGATTGAATTGATGTAGGAACAATGACACAGTTGTTTGGAGTTGGTGAAAGTGAGTGCTCAGTCATTTTTTTGTGGACCTATTTATTGGCAGCAGTAGCTATCACTATATGGTCCACGTTCTATATGTGGATTTTAATCTGAATGGGGTACCATTCGTTTTGGTACGCAGTGTATTTTTTGCAGTTGAAGCTTGATAAAACTACATGAATCAGATTCATGTTTGCGAAAATTCAAAACGAGGTTCAGCTTACTAGTTTTTACCATATATTTTTTGTTGTATTTATATTAAATTTCCATTCATCTGAAGATGGAAGAGTGCTTCATGAGCGCATCTGATAGCTCACATGCCGCTAAGGAGCTAAGTTGTATTTTATTATCAGTGTCGAGCTAAATTAATAGCTTGAAAAATGTATATTCCCTATATATTTATATGGGTCGATGCAGTTTATTGCGAGGACTCTGGATTGCTGTTCTATGAAGATAAATTAGATATGAATTTAGGGTTAAATAAAAACTATAATTTTTTTTGAGTCTCTTTTTTCCTTCCTCCATGATTTGAGAATGGATTGTAAGTTTTTCAAATTGAGCTCCCAAATTTTATACATTATCGTATCTGTGCAACTTGTCCTGAATTGAATTTATAGTCTCCTATCAATGTTTTATTGATATGTTCTTCTAGATCACCATCATATCATGAATAATTTGAGATGTGACTGACAAGTTTGGTTGTGATATATATGGATGTTCGTTTCCTTTCCTTTCTGTTTGTATTTAGCAATTGATGTAGAGGTGTAATTTGTGCCCATGCTTTTATGATCAAGATGTTGTTCCTATGCAAAGTATAATTTGTGGGCTTTGTTGATTTTTTTGCAATTGCTATATTCCATACATACATTGATCTCCTTAATATATTTTGTGCTTGGAACAACGCCAACTGCTTGCATATCATGCAAGTCTGAATGTAAGGAATTAGAATTTTCACATGCGACCTTTTCACTTGGATCTATTTGGCTGCTAAAAGCGAAGTTAATCTGGTTCTTTTTTGTTGGTACGTTCTAAGTCGCATGTGACAACTTAGTGCCACATGTTGGTTGAGGCCTGAGGGGATTCAACGTTTCTTGAATTTTTTTTTTAAATCTTGGAAAATTGCAAATATCTGAAACATGCTATACTATAGTTAAATGCTGAAATAGAAAATGTAATAATGGTACGCTATACAAGCAAGCCTACACAAAATGTAAGAGACAGTGCATGAACAATTTTGTAGTTAATGCTATGAGAATAGTCTCATAAGGGTTATGTATTGTGATGACTCATTGTTTGATTGTGGAATTTGAATAATTAGTGCTAACATCAAGGATTTGAATGAATGGAGGAGTTATCAAATAGAATTTTAATCAATTTAATCACGGAATTGAAGGTTTAATTATTGAATTGAAGACAACAAAATTCTATTTATAAATATAAGTTATAGAAATATAGTTTCTTTATGTAAAGTTATAAATAAACATGTAAAGGGATATAGAGAAGACTTGACAAACTACAAATGGAGTTTCAAGGAAATATATAGAACTACATAGAAGTGAGAAGTTATAATTAAGAAATAATAACTCTATGCGTTTCTAAATGAAGACTAGTGAACAAACATATAAAATAATGAACATCATAAAATAAAACTCTCATAAGTGGGGGTAGTTATTTAAATGGATTGCATCTCTAAATTTGGTTTTAATAGGAAAATATTTTGTCATGTCTTATTTTTCAAATTAGAGCTATGGTGAAGGCCTCAAGCCTATTCTCATTTCTTATAGGCTAACGGATAAAGCAAGGGAAATGATTAATAATGTTTTTGATTATAATTGTGTGATAATGTTTTTCAAATGATTAATAATGTTATTATAAGTTGAGCTTGGTAATTTTATATTTGTGAGGTAACTAATAATCTTATTTTAATTATTTAAAAAGTGCTTTTAAACACTTAATAATAAAAAAATATTTTAAAATATTTTTGGAGTAAAATTTAAAATCATGGATCCAAATTGGAGAGCTTTAAAAAGGGGTAGTTGGATTCATTGAGAATCATCTTGTCATCATTTTTGCAATTCAACTTTTTAGAATTTGAGCATTGTGTTCAATTTTGCATTTAAGGACAAAAACCCTTGGCTATTCAAAGATCTTAGAGGAGAGAAATCCTCGTGGATTTCTATCGTTAGATTTGGAGATGAAAACCTTCATCTTCAACATGGGCAAGTCCATCCAAGAATTGTACATGGGTTGAGTTTGATGATTTCATTTTAATTTTTAGATTTAGAGTGATTGGTATTTGCAAGAAAATTATTAGAGCTTTCTTTAAAAGTCTTTGTTGCCAAGTTTTAGAGTTTATTCACATATCTTGTTGTTTTTCACTAAAGTTGGCATTGTTTGGGTGAATTGAGCCAACTAGTAGCAACATTACAATCCTATTGCCCTACATTGTGGAGTGGTAATTGATAGTAGAGGGGAGATCTTGCAATTCCATACCATGTCGCACACATGTTGAGGATTTTGTGTATTGATTGCAATAGCTATATAAGACATCATCATTCAAAAGTTACCTCTAGGACTATTATGTGCTAGTCATAATATATAATTTGACTCAGTAGATCTATTGCTCATTTTAGTGTCGATGTAGGTTTTAACATACCAACACACCTACAAGTCATGAAACCTACAACGTGGAATGACAAAAGTTTATTCCCCTACTTGAAAGGTGGCTATCCTCAAGAGTCTATCAAATATTCATAAAATAATATAAAAATATGAAAGACCTACCATAATATCTCAATTGGAGAGTGCTTAGGCTAGTCTATTCATAGAGGCTACATGAATGAAAGAATAATTGGAATAAAAAGAGACTTAATGCAAACATATCACTATTAGCTGATGCAAGTCTTCGTTTCATTTAAAATCATAAATAAACAATAAAAGGATGAACAATCATATGCAAAAAACTTATAATTTTATGTATTGTCTTTTAAGATTTGAAATTTATCATTAAAATTTAAAACTTATCATCATGATTTAAAAAATAGAAAAAGGAAAGGGTAAACAAAAAAGGATTAGAGAAAGAAAAAAAATTCAAGTTTGTTATTAATCCTACTACACATCATTTTGCAAATGGATGGATTCATCTAAAAATCAATTTTTGTCAAGTGAACTTGTTACCCATAATCTAAATGTGAGATAATGTGATTGTTGTCAAACAGATTGCACCTGAATGCATGAATGACTAAATTCAACAATCTGTTGAAACGTGGGAACTATCTTCAGGCTGTGGGTATTCTTATGGCGAAGATAGACCTCCAGATATTAGGCTGGTTCCTATATGATTCTTAAGTTAATAACTTGTTAACTTGTTGGAAAAGGGATAGAAGTATGTAATAAATGCACGTAAAACTGTAAATTGATAGTGATGCACCTAATTGATAAAGACTTGCAACTATGATTCACAATAAACTTTAGAAAAACTATCCACACAAGTCAATTCGACAGTTTGACCACAAAAATGATTCTAAGGAAGGCTTGAATAAACCACCTTTGAAGGAAAACAAAGTTTTCTCAGCAAAGAAGAATAGATTATTCTGTTACACAACCCTAGACCTGTGATTTTCACTATTTTGAATGCATGCAAATATAAATGAGACAATAATTTAAAGGTTCTGATATTAAACACAGTAAAACTTCATCAAATCATTTATAAAAACATCATAATGACAAGGCAAACTTTTGATTTCACTGAAATCGAAGGAAACTTTGCAAAATGAGACCAATTGAACCTGTAAACTTGCTACTGTATTAATCTAAAATTGAAAGCTGAGTTACATGATATTTCTCTTTGCAGAATGCAGAGTCTGAAAAACAAGAACTAGAGGAAAAAAACTAACTTTTTCCAATATATACAATGAGAGGCAACTCCAAAGTGCATGAAGGTGAAATTGAAAGTCTATTCTAGTATAGAAATGACAATTCCAAAGCAAATCCCGAGCAAAAATAAAGATATAGAAAAGAAGAGCTGAAACTCATGCAAAAATGAGTGAACTCAGGCTCAAACTTGCAGTCACAATGTGTATAATTGTAAAGTAACTCGAACTGGGTCCAAAATGCATGAAAATAGCACTGAAAATGAACTGAAGTCAAAAATATCTTCACAATATGCTCTCACGAGCAAAAGAGAAAATCTTCGTAAAAATGGCCCAAAACTGAAGCAAACTGATCTCAGTGTCTAGAAAACTCCACCTCTCCATGTGCATGATCAAGATATTTCATGAACTGATGCGGAATTGAAGCAAAGTGCCAATAATCTCCATAATTTGCATGATTTTAGTCCTCCAGTTAGCTTTCACTTGCAATCTTGCATGGATTTGAGAAGGCATTCATTTGATTAAATGTTAAAGATAATCATCAAATGATTATTTTAATATTTTGATAGCTGATAATAAAACCCTTATTACATGTCTAAATATTAAAGTAATAACATTATTACTTTTAATATTTAATTGATTATTCATGCAAGGCACAATATTCCAAAATCAAAGTATTACTTTGAAGTCGGCCTCAAAACTCATGGGCCCCTTATGCATCATTAGGTTCCATTGACTTTGAAGTCAATACCATGGTGAATAGTATAACATAATGGTTTTTCCTAAAATCATTAGCAAAAAATCAAAGACTTTGTCGACTTAGGGCAGGCAAATACCATCGAACCCTAAAGTCGTAATCATTTTTCATTTTGACTTTGCTTATCTTGGAGCTCTATTGCGCCACCACAGTGGAGAGAAAGAGTTTCAATTATGAAGCTTTGGAGCCATGTTTTGAGCTTCTGTAGCTTGATTTTACCCCTGTAAACAATAGTAAGCTAACTCCAAACTATGTTATGGTTTCTTGTATTCATTTTGAGGACAAAAACAACCTTCAAGGCCGGGGCTATGTGATATTTTTGATGTATTTTCTGCTTGTTTTTCTGTGTTTATTTGCTAATGCTACACCATCTGGCCGCCATATAAGAGCTCGACCTAGGCATTATCATCTGAATTTTGCAAAAGACTTGAATGAGGGTTTCTTTCTAACCCCATGGGTAAGTGAATGCCTTTCCTTTTGACACACATTTCTCTCTTAAATAGCTCATCTTGAGCTTAGTTTCAAAAAAAAAAAAACCTGTAACACATGTAGCGACCACTGCAGATTTCTTGAAGAATTCTTGTAAAGAAAGCACTCAAATCTGTATTGTAACTGTTGTTTGCCTCAAGCATCTTTAGATTTGATGCAATCTAAATGGGTTTTCCCTCCTCTGTGAGTTGATATTTTAAAACCAAAATCTGTCTCCAAGCTGTGCCATGTATATGCTTAAAAGAACATTCTGAAACTTCCTCTTTTGTTTTCTGAACAAACCCTCATATGGGTATCAGTTATTTTGGAGAAATCTGCATTTTAATTAAAAACCCTTATGTGGGTATTTAAGCTTCTATGAATATTGCTTTCATCTAGGTATTTTCATATTTTTGTGCTTGGCCATGGGCTTTGAAACTTTTGGGTATTTTCTTTTTCTTGCTCAGAATGTTCATGGTGTTGACTATAACAAAACTCCTAACATAAATAGTGCCTTTGTATTATTGGAGAACCCCATTTTTTCCTACAAAAAGAAGGATAAATATGTGCAAGGTAGTAATATGAATGAGATTTTTTAAAGAATCTCTAGTTATGAGCTAGCTCTAAGTGATCTCGTACATTGCACTTGCTGCTTTTCTGCATATACAAATCTACATCTCTATCTTTTTTGTTTTTGTGGAAGTGTATCCTTTGAAAATTTCATGAAAAAGACTTGTCACTGTGTGTATTGCATCACTGGTAATTGGGGCTCATTGACTGTTGCCTTCTTTGTATTCGTGCAGTTCTGTCTTTGAATGCTTCTTTAAAAAAAAACATAGTGACTTCTTCTTTACATATCATCTGGGACAATTACCAGTGATTGCATTTCTGCTATGTGACATTTCAAGTGCTTAATTGGATTCTCATATTTTTATTATAACATGAAGACAATGAGAAAATTAATTGTAATCTATTGCCTTACATTGTTCTTGGGTACCTTCTAATGCATAGCAATTTCCTATTGTGAACGAAACTCTTGATAAGACAATGTTATTGAATAAGAACTCATGAGTGATTTATTCATGTTGTATTATGAGACTGTTATATATTGATATGGCTCTCTTTTATGTCCTTAATGCGTTTGATCATTCAATGATTGTTCTACAGTCATGTGGACTACCCTTTTGATGATGGTACTATGTTTTTATGATGTAAACTTGTTTTTCTTTGAGTCTCTTAAAGACTATCTATGTACTTCAAAATATTTAGAAATAGTCTAAAAAGGATTGATACCCTACTCTCCCTTCAATGTAAAGGGGCTCAATACCTCATTAAAATGCAAATGTGAATTCAAGGTAGAGCTGAAACAAGATAACAATGAAGTTGACAATCTCTTGACATATTCTTGATCAATCTTTTGACATGATGAGCAATAAGATGCTTTGCTCAATTTTGTTTCCATCATAATGAATTAGAGATTGCTTTATGAATTTCTTTATTACAACAGTCCTACTTGATGACAGTCCTACTCGATGATTGTTCTTGATACTTGATGACTCTCATGTATGAATGTTGAATGAGAGGATGTTTTCTTGATATGCCGGGCTCAACCCTTGTGGGAGCCTGTTTTGCTCCACATATCTGATGAAAATGATCACGAACATAATGAACCTGTTCCTGCACATTTAAACAAACTAGTTAGCAAAAATAATTGAAGCTGAAAGCTTCCATTGAATTCTTTTCCTTGTGAACAATGAAATCATTTGATGGATGCCTGATTGAATGTATGTTATATTTCTGTTGGTAATGTAGGCATAGGATTGATCTCGATTCATCATTGCTTAGAGTAAATCTCTAACATCATCTTCATTTATCCTGTAGAAAACTCAAGGAGACTGGAGTCGAAGGAGACTGAAGAGCTTCGATAGTACTACTCAAAGATATCAAGTATCGATGGCTTCATCATTACAGGCAATGATGAACCATCCTCCTTTCTATGTTTACATTGTCTATAGTTGTATAGTATACAATTTGAATTTGCACCTATCATTTGATTGTGTAAATCAGATTAAGCTACTCCCACAGCATGTGTGGGACCTTGATTTTTACAATGTGAATTTAAAATAGCATTTGTTATGCAAATATTCAATTTTTTGTTACAAGTACTTGCATAATAAAATTGAAAATCAAATGTAATCTGATTCTTCATGATGGATAATGGATACTTTAGTAGCAAATTTGAAATTCTCTATACCTCTCAATGATGAATTGAATTAGCTCCACCTGTTTGACCTTGTAGTGAAAAATAGGTAACAGTGATCTTTGAAGGAAAAATTAGGTGCATGATTGTTGATAAATTTATACAAGCACAAATGTATTCATGTGACCACATGAAATACCTTACCATTAATGAAGCATCAATGGTGTAAGCACATGTTGAAGCCATTGACATTTAATAAATTAAATGTATAGAATTATGTAGAAGGAAAACAAATTAGAGCTTGAAAATATGAAAATCTCAAAAAATGGAGTAAATTTTGATATATTGCATTCATAAATGAACTTCCAACATTTCCAACCCTTTACAATGAGTTATATTTGTATATAAATATGCACATTTGGATAAGAAGACCAACAATCAATCCCTCTAAAATCACAAAATGATACAACATTTTAGAATGCAAAGGGTCACTTTGACTTATCTTTTCACATTATATTATTTCATTACATGCCATATACAATTCGATGTGTAGATGCACTTCACAAGACTTGTGCACACTTTTCAAGTGTTATTTATCCTCCAAATATTTTCTCAGTTGATAAAGCCTTTATCACATGTCCATATGTTACAATAGCATAGTCATAGTTCATCGTTTCCCTTGGCAACTTACATCTTTATTTTTATTTTTATCCTACATTAATAACAACAAAGTATTAAACAATTAGTTTAGGAATAATCTTAATTTATCAAAAGTACCCATATAATGTAGAATCAAATTTGCACAATTAAATCCAAAAATACAATTAATCAAGGATTAATTACACCGATTTTATGATCTTCGAGGTATAAAAAATCCTAAATTTTTCAATTATAGAAGTTGAAACCTTCAACTTAAGTGTTTTAGGGTTTTGCAAAAAAATGCAAAATGCAAAGTCAATTGGTATTACTGAGATGCAAATTGGTCATCGATACTTAGTTGCATTTTGCAAAAACTTTTAAAATGAAAATGTTGCACATGATACTTAGCACTTGACACTTGTTTTTGTTTTGCAAAAACTTGCAAATTGAAAAGGTTGCATGTCGACACTTGGTGTCAAGTTGCAACTTGCAAGTTTTGAAAACTGCAAAACAAGCAAGGTACAATGAGAAAGGTAAAAAAAAGATTTTCTAAGTTGTAACTAACTGAAATATTTCAATTAATGATTTTTAAAGGTTTTCTAATAATTCCAAGTGAAAAAATTAAATTTTTAATTAGATTTAGCAAGTGTCCAATATTAGGGCATGAATTTTTGAAAAAGTTAAACACCTATGATTTAAATCTCAAGGCTTTTCTTATTAATCTAGGTTGAAATGAGTTTTAAACAATCAAATTGGAATATTTGAACCTAAAATTGAAAGAAAAGACTAAAGTTTCACAAGGACATGCCAAATTTATATATTTTGGTAAAAACCTAGGTTTTCTAGAAATTGAAAAAAAAAGAATTAGGAAAATCCTAAAAAAAAATAGGAAAATTATGTCAAAATTTTTAGAATCAAGAGTACAAAGTCATAACATATTTGGAACAAGTTCAAAGCTAAAAAATATGGAATAGATGAACCCACTTTTTTACAAATTTTAGTATTTTAGATTTTGAAAAATCTTAGCAACTTGAGACTTTGGAATTTTTTTATTTTTTTTTTGCAATTTGTAAAGTAAAACCTTAATAAATATTATAAAATTCAAAATAAATGGTCATGAATTTTTTTCGAACACTTACAACAAGTAATTTTTATTTAGGCAATTGAATTTCAACAAAACAAAACATAAAGTGAATATTCTTGACTTTACAGAAATGATAAACTCCTAATGAAATACTAGGGTTTCCAAATTTTTGAATTTTAGGGGTATGTTGTGAAGGGTCACAATACTTAGGACAATGAAGGGGATTTGGGTTACTATAGGATCTTACCGCAACCTACCAATAATTCACTATACCATTTTAGGGATTTGATCCACTATATCATAGCATTTCTTATCAAAAAATCAACCAATACTTTGGATCTATTGTATGTTATTCATTGAATTGATATTTATAATATATAATCTTAAAAATTATTTTTCCATTCAACATATCAATAATTGTACTTTTCTAGTTGTTGTAGATGAATAAAATAAATTTGGGATTCCTACATTGTCATTTTTATATTGGTCGTTGTTGTTCAAGTTATCATAGTTTGTTGTAACTATCTATATTTTATACTATTTCAATTTGAGAGCATTCATAATTATACAAAAAATGTATAAATTTGAAAATTTTGAAAATGAGACATTATAATGGTATCAAAGAATTGATCTTGCAAGTATGTGTGGGAAGAGCTAGTTTTTCAAATGAAAATTTCATTTTGATGTATGGTAGTGAAATATAATTAAAATATTATCAAAGAGAAAGAAGAAAGGCTTAGTCACTAGAGACTCAAGAAGAAGTCATGGGTGACCATGACAAGAGAGAAAAATGAATATGCAAGAACATATTAGTCAAAGTTAGGAGTTAGCTAATGAATTCTAGAGTTCCAAGAGAGAGTCTATGTTAGAGATAGCACAAACCTTACACAAGTGGAATCAAAAATTTGAGTGCCTCTAGACCAATCCAAAATACTATTTAAGGAAGTAATTTATCCATTGATAGGGTTTCAATCAACCCCTCTCTAAGACTTTCTAAGCTAAATTACTATGAAGGGAAGATGGTCAAATAGAAGAGGAATAATAATTTTATTCTCACATGGAAAATAGTATGGACAAGCATCACGAGAAATGTGGGGCTCTAATTCAAGCCATCCATATTGATTTTTTAGTTAATTTTATGATTTAAGGCCAACAAATGGACCTAAGTGAGGAAGAAAAAATCAACATGATCAACCTCAAAAATACATACACCATCAATTGGATAAGATCATTGTACCTACATTTGATGGATTAAAGAAGTGCTCTACCATGTTTTGGTTACAAATGTTGGGCATGTATTTTTCATTGAATCCCATGTATGAAGAGGAGGCAATCAATTTCTCTACCCCCGATTTGGAAGGTGTGGGTCATGAGTGGTGGTACTATGGAATTGTTACTTAAGGACATAAATCTATCACCACCTTATAAGAATTCAATTAGAGGTTAATAGAGAGATTTGACATGAAGGATCTAGAAGTTTATTCCAAAGAGCTAGCATAGTTGAAGCAAGATGGAATAGTGAAAAATTGTGGCAAAATTTTAGAGATTATCTATAATGGTTCCAAATGTGACATAAATGAGACTTATTGTGCTATTTTTAGGACTAACTAAACCTTCCAAATATTTTGATCTAGGATCCTTGTATCAATTCATTGAAAGAGTCTAGAACTTGGAGACTTTAGCTACCAAGAACAAATTCTAATCAAATATTCTACCTATGGGGTAGCTTAAAAAATATTTGTAGAAATATTTTCCTCAAGAAAAGGCATTACCACAGAAACCAAGAAAAGTTCAAGAATTTAAGAATGAGCTTCAAAAAAATGTTTTTTATTGCAAGGAGCCATGGGAGCCTAGACATAGTTGCTTGTGAAAAGATTAGGTGCATTACATGTAGGTTTTTTCAGATGAAGACCTAGAAATGGAAGAAATAGAACTAGAGATTGTTGTACATGAACTAGAACCTAAGAATAAGGAAGAAGGATAAACTTAGGACAGACCATCACCATCCTTTTTTGTGATCTTAAGTATTGCCCTTTGAAAGTTCATGGATTTTTGTAAGGGAATAAAGTTATAATGTCAATTAATAATCGGGATGACCACAACTTCATCAATGAGAGATTAGTAACCAAAATATGACTAAAAATAGAATATTTCAAAGGGTTCAATTTTATCATAGTTGATGGTTTCACTATTCCTTGCATTATGAAGACACAACTTGACATCACTTTAGGGGGACATATCTAGTGCATGGTGATTTTGTGTGGTGGGCATAAGTAAGATAGTTGTAGTCTTGGGTGTGCAATGGTTGTATTCACTTGAAGAGTTCACTCAAAAATATTATAATATGGAATTGAAATTCAAATCTAAGGAAAGAGAGGTGGTACTTCAAGGCCTTTCAAATGGATCTCTAAGAGTTGTTTCAAAAAAAGAAACAAAAATATATTTTTGTAGAGGCCAAGTGGCTTGGGCAATGCAATATTTGATAACTAATAATACATGGTGTATGTACAAATATGGGGGACCAAAAAGTGGCCACAACCAAATTTTTCTCCATCTAAGGAGAAATGTGAGCGTTTTATAATACACCTACATTATGGAGCAGCCTAGGTCAATCACTATTGAGCCATAATGTATTGAAATGAGAGGGGAAAATGAGATTGCTCTCAAATCAAAATACTATCATTCACATTACATTACACACAATTACAAAGTATTGGCATTATAAATCCATTATTCCCATATAAAACTATTTACGGGAATATAACTAGCCGAACTAAATTTATTTATTAAATTAACAATAGTATGTTAATTAATTAATTTATTTGTTAACTATTTTATGTCATGTACTAAATTCCAACACCCCCTCTTAGTACTGACATAGAGGAAAACTAGAAATTAGTACACATATTCTTTGTCACTTTGATGTGGAATTTCTTCATCACTTGAAGTGTGGTCCTTTACTTAAATTATCAAAGCAGTATCTTGCAACTTTCCATCAAGAAGATCTCGTGCTCTCTATTTGCAATTTAGTACTACATGCCCTGTCTTTTTACAATAGAAACATGTGCCACTTGCATGTTTGAACTATTTCATATGTTTGGATTTTTGTAAGAAGTACTAGCTTTGTTTTGTGCAATCAATACAACTTCTTCTTCTGAAACATGTTTGTTTCTCTCATCAAGCAATGTGGATATAATACTTTCTAGATTTGGATTAATTTTGCTTAAGGTGAATACCTTGTGAGACATACTATTTGGCATACTATTTAAAAGAGTGGCTTTAGCATCATTTTCCTTTATTTCTTCATTTACACCAACCAACTGATTTATCAAGGAACAAAATTTACTAATGTGAGACACTATATCTTCACCTTCTTCAATTTTCAAACCATATAACTTTTGTTTTATAGTTTTTTCTACACTATCAGCTTTTGATACAAACAAAGTATTCAATGTTCCCTATATATCCTTAGAAGATTTTTTAAAATCTACATGACACAAATAAGGTTTAGATAAACTAAGACCAATTATAGCCAATGCTTTCTTATCTTTTACCTTCCATTTTTGAATTTTATTTGTATTTGTTGGCTTTGGCACTGTACCATCAACAATTTCCCAGAGATCTCTTTCAATTAACAATAATTGTATCTGTATTTTCCAACCATGAAAATCATGCCCATCAAACTTTTCATAAAGGCTTAATTTATCCATTTTATGAAAAATAAAAACGTGTTCTTAAACTTTCAAAAATAAAAGGAAAAACTTATAAATAAATAAATTCTTCCTTTTGTTCCCTAAATGCCTTTTTTCTGCATGCCTTGACAGACCACGCCTTGAATAGTAGCACTTTGATATCTTCCTTTATTCGTCTTCTTTCTTCGGCGTACCCACTATTTCCCTTTGTGTTGTCCTCTTCATATCATACTTGGAAGAATATTGAGTGAATACTTAGAATCCCATTGGAGGCTAGCATAAAATATAGAATGCAATAGTGAAACCAACAAAGGAACAAAATAAAGATATTGGGTTTGATGAAGTTCAATGCTTCCAATGAAAATTTGTTTTGTACATGCTACACAAGTAGTCTTTCAATCTTTGAATGTTAGATTATGTTCAGTGCAACATATAAGATAACAATATTCACAAATTACTACTTCAAACACATGACACTTCTAATGATTACTGCACCCAAAACGAACATGGAGAAGCATCAATTTCAACTCCAAGTTTGAACATATGCAACATATTTGGGACATTGACATATAATTTTTATTTTAGAAGTTTGGGATGATAACAATGGACAAAATGAAGTGTTTAAAGTTTAAACTATGGAAAGAATGAACACAATGGAGAGAAAGAGAAGGAATGAAGATGAATGATGGATTCAAAAGGATTTTGCACATGGTCTACATTGCTCACCTATTGACGAATGCAAGAATGGTAGAAAACAATAGTAGTTGCACATGGTCTTCACTGCAATACCATTACAAACACCATTGTGAGGAAAAAAATGGAGGGCAATCAGAGAGAGGTCCAAGAAGAAACCTTCTCTAATACCATATTGAAATGAGAGGGGAAAAAACAAGATTTCTCTCGAATCAAAATACTGTCATTCACATTACACTACAAACAATTACAAAGTATTGGCATTATAAAGCCATTCTTCTCGTATAAAACTATTTACGGGAATATAACTACCTGAACTAAATTTATTTATTAAATTAACAATAGCATATTAATTTATTATTTAACTATTAACTATTTTATGCATGTACTAAATTCTAACATAATGTGCTTGTCTTATTTTTATTTTAAAATAAAAAAAATCAGAACCCATTTCTCTTCAACACCCAAATGCAAGTGAGGAATAATGTGAGCACAATTGCAAACCATTTGAGTTGATTCAAGCCAACACAATGTCACCACGAGGTCAAGGAGGTAAGGTTTTTAGGTTTTAGTAGTTTAAATTAAAATGAATATCAATTTTGTAATTGTTTTGATTTTTTTTTTTTTTCAAGATTTGAAAATCCTTGTGTTACCCAATTTTCACCCGCGAGCTCAATCAAGCAGGGTAACCTATGTTTTCAAGTGTTCATGAAGGCCAAATGGAGGAACATTTGCATCAAGGTTACATATTTTCTAACTTGTTTGCTTCTTGTGCAGCTGCAGGGGAAAATTATGTTTTAAATTTGGCACGTGGGGGTTGAGCCCAGCGTGCAGGTTTTCGGTTTTCATTGGGAAAGTCTTCATCTGATGCATTTGAGAACTAATGGAGGCATTGTTTTGTAGGGTTAAATCATACATCTGATGCTATTTCACAAGGAGGTCTGTTGGAAAGTATGCCTCAGTCGGATCTGGCATAAAACTCCTCAAAGAAGAAAATTCGCTGAGACCAGCTGAAGGTCTTGCCAACAAGCAATGGTCTTGCCGATAGCGATGGGTCCACTGTGGACTTCGGCGAGACCTCTTGCCGAAGGAGGTAGTCTGGCCGAACGATTTTCAATCGCTATGATGTCTCGCCGGCTTGTTGTGGTCTCGCCAATGGTTTAGCTCTTTAGTGTGACTGATAGGAGCTCGCTGAGACCTTGTCCCAACTTGTTTGTCTTGCAGATGGGTGTTCATGTTGAGCATCGCCGAGACTCTTGCCGATGGTCTAAATGGAAAGGTATCTACTATTAGGTGCTTTCAGTATGACCTCTTGCCGAAAGCGATAGTGTTTCTGATGGTTTTGGATATCGGTATGACTCTTAACCTGGGCTCACTACGATGTCTAGCTGATAACGATAGTTTGGGCGACAATCTTTGACATCGGTATAACTTTTTCCGCTCGCTATGAAGTCTCGTCGACAGTTGTGTGTTATGCTAATAAGATGCTGTGGGGCATTGTAAGCATCGGGGAGACACGACTAGTGTCTCACCGACATGTGATTCTGTTTGAACAACTTTTGACCGCCTAAAAATCTTACGTGGTGCCTTTTCAACCAATCAGAGGAAGCTGAGGGCGAACCAGTGGTAGTTTGACTGTGGCAACCGTCCTGTGAAGCAAATCAACAGAATGTGAGCGGTATGGATCTGCTCTGTGAATATGATGATGAATCGGTTCGGTGGACAGTGGTGTTCGTCAGTAAAGATCTAAGCAGGATAAATCTGATGTTGTTTCTCAAGGAGGTTCAACTTACGGAAGGGTCTAGAACAAGAGGAGAGCAGAAAGGAAGAGACCGCAAGGACAGCTAGGAGGTCGGCTGGCAAAAGTAGATCGACATTAATGACCATACTTCAGAACATTCAAAGTAGCTCTTCAAAGAAGTCTCGAGGTCAGAAATGGGGGCCAGAAGTTAATGCAATGGTTTGAAAAGATCTGAAGGCCACTCCTGAGGGTGATCTTTTCACCGACATAGACAGAGGGATGCACATTGAATGTAGCATCAACTTTATTCCAAAAGATCTGAGGGCTGACGTGTTCAGGAACCGACTCATTTTTTGTAAACCCTAGGGCAGAGGCTGACACTTTTTAGTTTTTTGTTGTATATATGGCATTTTTGCCTCTTTGTAAAAAAAAAAGGGGGGAGGGAGCGAGTTCTTGGTTAAGAGATTGCTAAAAAAGAGCATTTCAAAATTTGTAACTCATTTTATGAATACTACAGATTCGTAATACAAAGACTCTTTTTTTCTCAATAGAAAGTCATTTCCTTCATCGATTTCCTTTGTTGTTTAGTATTGGTTGTGAGTTGCATGATAAAATTCTGTGTAATCCTTTATTTTATCAAATTCCTTTAGTACTGAATGCAAAGAATATTATGTCATAGTGTAGGTTTATGTTAGTGATCTCTTTCTATTGCATTTATATTTGTGAAAACATCATTGTTTTCCTTATGTTAATCATTAGAACAGTCAAAACCTTACATGGAATTTCTTTTGCGGACATAAATCTTTGTGTTGTGAGATTGTTTAGCTTTATTGATATTTCTGTGAGTTTCAACAGTATTGTCATATTTTGATCTTTGGTGTATCACCTGTTAGTGATAGGTTTTAAATTTCAAGTATATCCTTCTTACTCTTTCCCTTATCATTCTTTAGTATTCTCAAGTTATCTTAAGGGGAACCAACCCATAATCTGGTGGTCCACTTCATTCCCAGGTCACCCATAGCCTCGAAATGTTCCCATGTGTCAATAGGTTGCTATAGTTTATAGCTTAGCAAGGGTGCAAACCTTATTTAACAACACCTTGAACACCTTCAAACCCTAATTCACCAACCTATATGCACGACAATAATCCTAGTGAAGAATATGCACAACCTAACCCTCAACATACTCCTCCATATATTATTTTCCATCCTCTTAAAACATAAGAAAATTTATTAGGAAAATTTAAACCAATAGAAAAGAAGTCAAAACATTGGTTGATACATTAAAAAATTCAAATGCAATTAGTTTACATTAGACAACCATCAACACATCTTTGGAATCTATTATATTTATTATATAGATTTTGTTAGTTACCAAATAAATGTATGTTCCAATAAAATGGAGGATGGACAATAATTTATTCTACTAAATTATCATACAAACAAGTGAAAGAGAATAAAATTTTAAAATATGATTTGTGTGCATTATTTATTTATCCAAGAACCAATGTACCCATGCACACAAGTTGTGAGAGATTCCCTATATATTGATGCCAACACCAAGGAAAAAGATAATGTTTGGGAAAGGTGGTGGATATTTTTTAACTATCTTCCATGCAACAATAACAAGGTCCCACACTATTTTTTGAGAAAACTCTATTGCAAGTTTGTCCTCAATGAGATTCTAAATTATTTTGATATGCATGATTTTCAAGGTAGAGGAAAAGGCTCTACACAAGATAGAGAAGGGGTGTTAGGTCTCAAAGTCACTGCTCCACTTCCTAGAATAGAATTCTAATCATAAGACCAGGGTTGTCAACATGTGAGAAAAATTAGTTCATTTATAGAACTATGGAGGACTCTAAGCTAACTCAACAAGAGTGGGTTTTATCTTCTACACTTTGAGCTCATCTTAAAATCAAGAGGGTATTCCTAGGGGTATACCTTAATAGGTATTAAAATCAACTATGATGAGCAACAATAAACTAAATGATAGCTAAACCCAACTTGCCTACTTAGCCCCTAAAACTATCATTGAACTAAGTAGAATAACTATCTTTAACTCCTATATAGATGATATAACACCTTAGAAATTAATGCAAGGTGGGGTGAGTTCCATGATTTATAGAATATGGTTTTCTTTATTCCTTACAAACAATGATATCATGAACACACTGTTAAGACTAAAATTTGTAGTTTTTTTGCTTGATTCCTTTCCCTTTTGTGTCTTAGAACTATTTGGCCAAGCTTATAACTAATCTAAGAAATTTATTCATGTGTAGTCTTTTGTTAAAACTAATTTGCATAGTTGGATAGAGCATAAAAAATTAAGCCTAGTTGTCTTTTGAAGTTTTGCAAAATATGCTAAGGATTGAAAGTTATTCTTATGTGGGTTTTGTCCCTCCATTTGGTTTAGTCTATCCAATTTGCAATATCTCGTATTGTTGGATTTCCCCAAAAATGTGTAATTCCAATTGATTTTCCCACAAAGGTATTAAGTGTTAAGAAATTGACTAAGTTTCGACTTTGCGAAAATCCATCATCCATTTGAACTTCCCATTTTTCCCATTTATTTGGTTCACTTAGAATTTTCCATTTCATAGGAAATTTCACCCCATCTGATCTTGTGAGAATTTTCATGTGAATCGACTCATTTTCACATTTTGATGGTTCTCTCACATTTTCCACTTGTCGAAATTTCTCTTGCACTTGCAGTTATTTTTTGAAATTGGCTAAGGTTATGCTAGTGGATGGAGCCCATCTTCTCACGCCCTTCCCTATTGATGTAATATTCTCTTATGTTGGCCTTTTTAAGTGAAATTCTTATTTCATGTGCACTTATCCGGTTCACTTCATTTTCTCTACACCCCTTTTGTGGATTTTCCACTTCCATATGAACTTCACCTTTCCAAATTTCTTCATCCAGTTTAGATAACCTTCTCAACAAACCCAATCTACCTCATTTTCCTACATTTGCACTTGGATGACATCATCCCACCTTGCATATGTCATACTAACATCACCATATTTGAACCTTCCCAATCTATCGCCCCCTTCTATGATAACCCCATGTTGATATCATCTTTGTTGACATCACTTGCGAGAATTCCTATCTGATCTGGATGTGTTGAACTTACTGGATGTGCTTGGTTTTTTCGACCATTGGATCTTGGAAGGTGATTGTTTGCAATGGCCCTATGGATCCATCCACCTTGCATGGAGCTATTTAAGACCAATGCACTATGAAAATAAATTGTAGGAATTTCCATCTGAACCTACTATATCTCCTGGATGTTGATTCACTTTTAGATGAAGTTCCCACACGAGCTCAATAGGGGTATATTTCTTGTGCAAAATATATTGTAGGCATTTCTTGCTGATATAGATTGCATCCATATGATTGTGGAAGTTTTGCATTGATCTAGATGGCCTTCAAAGTCCCATAATGTGTTGTTTTCAATTGTAGATGACTTTTGGGAGCTTGATTGATCTGAAATGCTATGTTTTTAGTCTGTGATTGCTTCTTAGATGATTTTCTAAGTAGATCACAATGTCACTATTTTTTCTACCAACCAAGTATTAATGACATGATGTCATGGTGGTGTTTTGGTGCTTGAAGTGTTCACTTGTAGTTTTCAAATTCAATGACCATCATTATTGCTAGTCACACCCTTTTGCATCTATCAACATTAATGACACCACTTCCTCAACCACCAGGAGTTATGGCATATGCAAACCATCAATTTAATGCATCCATTTTGGGGAGAATCTTCCTTAGTCATCAATTTGATAATGGTATAGTGATTTGGTTTAGGGTTTCTCATATCACTTGGTCTTATTGGCATTTTGGATATCATTTTAATTATTGGAAAATATAGAAGAGTAGAGGAATAATTAGAAGAAATAAAAAATTGTAAAAAAATGAAGAATTGTTGCAAGGGTGCATTAGTTTTGACATATTGTTATAGAATGTTGTAATATCATTTATTGTTTTATGTCTCCAATATTATGCATGCAAACACATAAAGTATATCAAATCTGGCATATTTTCTTCAAAACATTTTCTATTGCAAATATAATCAATATTAAAGGAATTTGACAGAATTCTAAGTATGTTACATGAGATATAATAACTCTTTTATGTGATCTGTGTTACATGAGATATAATAACTCTTTTATGTGATTGCATATGATTTTGTGTACTTCAATGATGGATAACTAAGTAGATAGTGTAGAGAAGGGGATTCACTTCTCATGAGTATCTTTATTCTCAAGAGAATCCCAGGGAATGAACTACCCTAAACTACCCCAAACTGCCTCAAGGAACATAGCGAGAGTTTCAAAATCAAAAGGAGTAGGTCACAAACATCTTCCAAATAGACTAGCAATTTTTTGGCCAAGGATGACAACACGAAATATGGATGTCAACATGATGCGTTGGCATCTTGTATGGATTGAAAATCAAGAATATATTAGAAAAAAACTTAGTGGCTACTACGATTCTGACTACTAAGAACTTTTGAGAATGCACAAAAATAACATAAAGTAATAGAACTAAAATAAAGCTAGCTAAATGAAATATAAGTTAGATAGAATGTAAATGATGAAATAAAGTAGAGGAGAAAGAAAGTGCTCACAAAATCCAAGAAATGAAGCCTCCAACAAAAATATATCTTCAATACCTGCACACATAAGACCAAGGAAAAATGTTGGGGTTGTTTAAGGGCTTGTCATAGTCAAACCCCCGTTTCGGTGTTTCCACCTCCACAGACAACCAAATAGATAGATAGATAGACAAGAAAGCAAATAGCAAAGATAATGGGCACAATGATAAAGTGTGTAGACAAGGGATGTGAGGAATCCAAAGATGATCAAAGACACAAGATAAGAGAGATATCACTTGCAAGGCTTGAGGAAGCCAAGGAGAGAGACAAAGAAGGAAGGGTTGTGACAGCCAAGAGACTTGCAAAGAGTGTTGCCAAGAGAGCTTGAGAGTGTTGTAGAAAGCTATAGAGAGAGTTGTGCAAGCTTAAGAGAGAGAAAAGAGAGAAAGAATGTCCAAGAAAGGGGAAGAGAGTTCAAGATAGAACCCAAGAAGACCAAATGGATTGAAAATACCACTTTTAAAGAGAGAATGGGAGGAAAAAGAAGGTTCCTCAGCCATTACAAGGTGTCCCAGGCTATTACCACCAAAAAAAGTAGCTGACAAGTGGAAAGTCATTCAAAAACAATTGTTTGAATGTTGAAATGTCGTGGGACACTAGCATGACATGCAGACATCTGTGTGACACACTAGTGTCCATACAAATCATGCTACAAAACAATGAGAACAATAAATGCGCAAGGTTCGACGCAAAGTTGACGCGCGAAGGTATCTACTAAAAAGGGGTCTTAAGCATCTTGAGAGGAGAAAAAGGCTGATGTAAGGGTTAAAATGAGCCTACAAAAATGCTAAAGTAGTGGACACTAAAGTGGATACAAGAATGTATGTGAAATTGCAAGGGGTGCAATTTTACAAAACTGCAGATAGTTCACTATGAGTTGTATTCATTGATGTTTTAGATAAGCATATCACTTCTAGTTTATTTTTCCTATTACTTTCATCCTTGTTGATTGTGACTTTGTTACCCAAGAGTAGGCACTAGTCTCTTATATGCGCTCTAGTAATACATACATAAACAAAATTCATAAAATCATTTTTTTCACTTCTAATGATGTGAGTTCTATTGATGGGTGTTTTTGCACCTCTCAACATAGGCAATGCATAAGCACACTACCTATCTTGAAAGGAAATCTCCAACAACAAGTTGCTGAAAATTACCCCAAGGTTTCTCGAGTGTTAGGTCATGACATGTGTAGAATATATTAGTTGGTTGATGTGTTTTGCTGGTATCACAGGGTCGACCTTTATGGTTTACAAAGCATGGGAAGTTGGGTCTACAAATGGAGTTTATAAATTTTTTGAAGTGTTGCTCTACTATTGCAAGTTCAGGACAACAGTTTAAAACTCCATTGCTTATCCTTTGATTTGGCTTTACAATGTGCAATGAACTTTGTTTTAAGTTAATATTAGAAAAAAAAAGGTCAAAAGGGTAGGGAAAGAGGGAAGTTTCTAGACTTGAAACTACTAATGAACAGTGACAATGGAGGCTGCTACAGTAGACATGCTTCCTAAACCGAGTTTTGCTTGGCTAAGAGGAACCTACAGTTACACAAAACTAGTGCAATCTCCTAAGGCCTGTTGATTTTCAGATTGCACATGCACATCATGAACATACAATTGAACAAGGTTGCAACAATTAAATAAAGAAACCCAGGCTAACTTTTCACAACAGCTTGTCATCAACAAGTGCCAAAAGTATGGGCTAAAAGCTCATCAAATACCATAACAACAATGTCCATCATCATATCCATTCAAGAGACTAACAACTAAACTAATAGGGAAGTAGAACCATGCACACATAATGAGCACACTCAAAAGAAACACCCATAAATCATGCAATGTTGCTTTCTATTGCTACAGAATGCTTTTAGACTAGCTCTCCAACTCCTTACAAATGAAGGGGAGACCCCTATTTATAGTTTTCCAAAGCCCAAATGAATGGCTAGGATTAATTTGCATTGTGTGGCCCAGATTTGTTTACATTAGGGTTTTACCTACCCCCCATTTCAAAGGAATATAAAATACATTCTTTTGTTTTATTCCTATTTTTTCCTATAGTGCCCCATCACTGTAGAAATTTTGTCATGTAGTGACAACCTTCCTTGTTGTAGCTAAAACTGTTTGAAGGCTGCCTTCTGTTTGATGGACTTGCAACACTTTTTAGTGAACCAAATGAGCCTCATTTGCAGATCTGCATCATTGTGGGATAGATTAGCTGCCTTTGAGATCCTGTAGGATAGCCTTTGACGGATCATGATTGCTTGGGAAAGGAAAAACAGCCCCCCCTCTTCTCTGACTTTGGAAAACAACTATTTTTTTTCTTGGTGTTGTCTCTCATCTATCATGTAGCCACTTGTTTGTTAGTCCATTTGGTGAGGTAATCGTTGTTCAGGTAAACATGATCCCTCTTTTGGCAATCCTCATCAGCACTGGTATGTTCTCATAGACGGTTATGCGGAAGCAAAGTCCATCATGTGCAATCTCCTTCTATAGTAAGCTCTTTTGGTGATCTCCATTTCATAAACAAATCCCTACATAAATAATAGATTAAGTTAAGCCCATAAAACATGATTAAATAAGTAGACTTTGTAATAACCATTTGATCTCCTTAACTATTCACTTCGCCAGGCTCGAAGGGGAAAGTAACATTCAAACAGTCGCATAATCTTTAACCTTTTAGCAATTGTTCAATCATGATCCATATACTCTTAGATCTTGGCCATGTATGTTGGCTTGAATTATTAAATACCCTCCTTCCATTGTAACTTGGGATACATATGTATCTTGGCTAGGCCTCAGCATGGAGATCATTAATTTACCCATGCTTACCCATGCAGGTGCATACAATTATGCCTATATTATAAGAGCTTGAGTATTACACTATCATTGGAACCATCAGAGATTCTAACATATCCTCCCCATAACAATGCAATGGGAACCACCAACTTCCCCAAATCATCAGTCACCTAGCCCCTTGCACGCTATCCTTATCTATCAAATGCCATCATTCAGCTTTCACCCTACACCCTATGCTCATGCATTCAATTTACAACACAACTATGGCCATCGAATGAAATCTCCTAATCATTAATAATCTTTCCTTCTCACACCACCAATAATTGCACTTTCTTCTTAGCATGTCTCCCTTTAAAATCTTACCTTTTAATGCTCATTTATGCATCCCTCCAAATTCCCGGGTTTTTTTCACCTGAGTCTGCTATATTCGTTACACCTTGGGTGGATAATGACCATGTGCAAGTACATCATGAAGAATAGTCGTTGGGGCCGGCATTGGAGACAACACCTGCGAAGGGACAAGGTGAGGTAAGTCATGCGGGTGAAAGAGGGTGGGAAGACGTCATTTGAAAGCTGTTACAACTACGGCGGAGGTGTACAGTGACACTGTCTGTGGACTCCACAAGCCACAATTCTGCCTAAGGACAGATGTTTGACCATCATCATAGTAGATGGTTGTTGGAGTGGCAGAATTTTGAGATGCAGAACCCGCATGGGAAAAGGCTGTGGGCAATAGAGTACAGGGTAGTGCTAGGATGAGGACGTTATATTGAAGTCGTTGTGAGAACAACGAAGAGACCACAGTCACCAATTATGCGGAACCTGCACACCTAAATGTTAGAAAGTAATTTCTCCCATTGGTTGAGGAAATAGAAACATTGGTTGTGGAAATAGAAACTGCAGTTTTGCATGAGCAATATCTATTGTAATTAGAAATAAGCTCAAATTTAGTTAAGTTTTTCTACAGTTTGCATGTTCTAAATTTTTCTTGTAAGTTGTGAAATCCTCTATAAAAGAGGCATGATATAATTGATTTTGAGATGTAATCAAATCTGATGAAGTAATAAAATATATTTTGTGTGTAGCAGCACATTGTACAAATTATCGTGTTTATCTGAATAGATGTGTTGATCAAGTTATTGTTTTCTATGTATTTTTTTTTGTTTATCTCCGTTAAACCTAACATGTGGTATCAGAGCCAGCTCAAAAAAAAAAAAATCTGGGTTTGAAAATTTGCAGCAGCAAGAGATGATGCAAAAAGGATTGTAAGAGGTGAAAAAAAGGAGATATGCATGTGTTGCTAATTATATATCAAAAAAAGGGTTGTGTTTTATTTTATTGCAGATTATATGAGTGCTAAAAAATTTCAAAGGAGATTGTTTGTTGTTAATCTCAGCTACAGAGAATGTTGTTGATGTGAAGTTGCTTGAAGGAGAAAAGTGTTGTCCAAAAGAAAAAAAAGGTTTGCAAGAGGTGAAAATTGTTCAATGAAGGTTCATTTTCATAAGAAGTGTTGGAAGATCATTGTTTAATGTATGAAAGAGTTAAGGAGATTATGTGAAGAGCTGATAGCCGTTGAAAGAAAGGCATAGAAGCCACAGCCAAAAAGAGATACAGTTTAAAGTCACTAAAAGGGTAAGATAAAAAGTAAATTGTAGTGTTTTATTTTGTTGTTGCTAAAGGGGAGATGTAGTTGTTTAAATTAAAAATCATAGTTTGAGCAAAAGAAAAAGAAATTGTTTGAATTTGGTTGAAAGGAAACTTGGTAGTAGAATCATAGTCAAGTGCAAAGGTAAGGTGTAGTTAATCATTTGTTTCAATGGGTAAAGCTGGTAAACGTGTTATGAAAGAAAATGAAGTTTTAGAGGAAGAATTGATGAAAGTTAAAAAAGATAATTTTAAATTAGCAAGAAAAATAAAGGAGTTGATAAAGGAGAAATATGAGTGTTTATGTGAAATTGAGAATCGTGGAAAAGAATTGGGCGATGTTAAAAGAAAGAATGAAGAATTAGAAGAAAAAATAAAATTATTTGATGAGGTTAAGAAAATGAAAGAAGATTTTGAAGAAAAGCTGAAATTGTTAGAAGAAGAAAATTGTTTGCAGAAGGAAGAAATATGTAAGTTGAAAGAAGAAAATGAATGTTTAAAGAAAAAACACGTGGTAAGTGATGTTGCTTGTGGTACAGAAGATTTGTATTGTTTAGTTGATAAATCAAGTGGTTTGTGTGATATAGCTAATACTGTTTATGATGAAAAATGTATAGATGAAGAATGTAAATATGATGATGTGTTTGGATCTAAAAATTATGTTAATTGTAATAAGAATGGTGTTGGTTTTAAAATTATGCAAAAAATGGGTTATAAAGTTAAAGGTTTGGGAAAACATGGGCAAGGAATGAAAGAGCCCATACAACCAATTGTGAGGCCAAGAAATGAAGGCCTTGGGTATGGTCAGAGAAATAAAAATGATGATGTAAGTGTTACAGGTTCATGTAAATTAGTTAAAAGCATGGAGTTTATACAATGTTCTCATTGTCACAGGAGATGACATAAAAAAGAGAAATGTTGGGATCTTAATCCTTGCAAAATTTGTGGGTTGAAAAATCACTCAGAAAAAACTTGTTGGAATAGAAAGTGGAATGAACAATCTATGAAAGATTGTATGAAGATCGATTATGGATGGATCGATGGATCCAATTGGAGAAAAGTTACAGGTATGTTTAAAAGAATGTATAAGCCTAAATATTGGCATGGTAAAAGCAATGTTGGTTTTCAAACAAAGTTTGAAGGACTGCCACAACAGTTGGTGAAGAGTTGAAGATAATTTGAAGGTATCATGAAGATCAAAGATTAAGTGAGTCAGAAGATTTGAAAAACAAGATTTTGAAGAATGAAAATGCTAAAGCATGTGGTCGAAATTAAGGGGGAGTGTTAGAAAGTAATTTCTCCCATTGGTTGAGGAAATAGAAACATTGGTTGTGGAAATAGAAACTGCAGTTTTGCATGAGCAATATCTATTGTAATTAGAAATAAGCTCAAATTTAGTTAAGTTTTTCTACAGTTTGCATGTTCTAGATTTTTCCTGTAAGTTGTGAAATCCTCTATAAAAGAGGCATGATATAATTGATTTTGAGATGTAATCAAATCTGATGAAGTAATAAAATATATTTTGTGTGTAGCAGCACATTGTGCAAATCATTGTGTTTATCTGAATAGATGTGTTGATCAAGTTATTGTTTTCTGTGTATTTGTTTTTTGTTTATCTCCATTAAATCTAACACTAAAATCCGTCCCCACACTTCATTGCCTAAAACTTTCCCCGCTCGTCCTTGCAACATTATCTGATCGAGTCGCGACAACAAGTATGTTGGGGTCGATTGTCCATGTTCATCGTTTATATTTCTTTGTTGGTTCAAGGAGTGACGAACATTCTCCGATACTTGTCTCAACATTCTCCGATACTTGTCTCCTTGAGAGGCTATGTTATACGCTGGCCGCAGTGATTTTTTTAACGAATTCCCTCATGTGTAAGCCCAATCATATTCCTCCAAACTATTAAATCGAGCCTCACAAGTATAGAAATGGATTTGTATGGCGTTGAGGGGTCCTGATTCGACCTTCCCATAGAAATAATCAGCCTTGTGAATTCCATCTCGAATGCTCAGAAACATCATCCAAGTATTCTAATCTCCTTTTGTGCTTAAATATTCATTCACCACCCTCGCTTGATATTGCAAAGCAGCGATACCCCATCTTAGCAAGACAAGCAGATTTAGTTGTTCATTCTTGAGATCTTCATATTTAGTTATGCAACATAGGGATGTTGCGGGCCTGGGGTGGAATGGTGTCGGATAGGAAGCTCGCTTACTTGTCAGTACGAGTCAAGTGGATACTTGCCTTCCTACCTCCGTTTTGAGGAGCTTTGTCGACCCTACTAGCCTCGTCAGGGAGATCCCTCGCTGTCTGTTCGTTTGATTCCTGATTTTCCTCGACTCCCTTTCACCTGGCTATCACACCTCGGCCGTGGCACAAGGATGGGGTCAACCCTTATTTGATTATCATAGTTATGTTCATTTTTCCCAAAGGCCTTCCTCCTCCAGTCTGGAATCACACTAGAGATACAATGTTTGATTTGTGGGCATGGAAGGTGGCAACGCCGTTTGCATTGTGCGATGGTGAGAGAGAGTGCGATTTCTCATGGAATAAATCCGTCTAGGCGTCCGCGGGGGTAAGACTGCGGAAAGATGGAGTGAGGAAGCCGTAGTTAAAAGCATTTGGAGTACGGAGTCCCGCGCTCGGATTCCCACACACACGACATCGCCTGGCATTTGCTCAATTGTAGTTCTGCTTGCCCCTACAAGGCTCATATGGTGCGAGCTTTACTGGATATTTTCATGTTAAAACTCTTTCTCTGCGGAGGTCCTATGCAACGATGCCGCAGATGGAGCTTGGAGGGTATCCTCAGTAATGACATGCTCACAATCGTGTTAGCTAGGTATTCCTCTTCGTTCCTTAGTTTGTTTGGTTTCAAATTCATCACCCCCCACTTCTTGCTCCTAAATACATTATCCTCAGCCTCCCGTCATTTCCCTTTCCGTGATCCTCCTGCCCTAAAGAAAATGAACACCCTAAATAATATTTTCCTTTAGAATCAGATCCAAAAGACCGCACCATTCCCACAACCCCCTTCGAAACAATTAATAATCATATTATATTGGGCTACAAATTTTCCATGATCGCCTAAAATCGGCCAGCGACGCCACTGCCCTTTTCATTCTCTTGACATCATAACTCAAAGACAATATAGTCCATCACCGCTTGTATGGAACTCCCTTGCGATCGCGTCAGGAGTGATCCTTCATGATCAAAATGAGTTCTTTAAAAATCACATACTGGTATGCACGGGGCGTTGACGTTGATAGCGAGAGTTTTACCATATTACAAGTCTACCACCTTTCATAGGGACGATCTCCACAACCGAACATTACCCACAAAATTTTATTTGTTTCAGACCAGCGCCTATCCCGAATGCTACATGTTGCGGCCTCTGTGCCGTTGTTGTTCGCTGACACTAATAGGTCCAGAACTGGGTGCAGTACACCACCCAGTTTATCTCAATAGCCTAATGCGTAATAATCGTGAGAAACTTATTGAATTCGCTGGCTTAGGAGGCAATCCACATAGACTAGCTGATTCACTTACGCTTCAGGATGATGTCTCAATGCCTCACGTTATACTTCTCCCTTACCCGAGATCACAAGGTGAAAGCCCATGACACTACCTCGTTGAAGGATAGGTGGTGGTGCAGCCAAACAAAATGGAGCCATCCAGATGGAGATAGGAAATGCGGACCCCACATTAAGAATCTCCTTCAAGGGGTGTGGGTAAGAGGGTACGGAGAGCAACCAAGTGATGACTGTCATGAAAACAACAATGGGTTGCCAGCCTCCATGCGAGTGGGATCCGCATATGAGACCGTCGTTTGAAAGTGCTGGCGTTTGAGTGCGGGAGGACGAAGTGTAATAGTTGTGGCAGTGGTGGCGAAGACCAATGGCCACCGAGGGAGCGGAACCCGCAAGAAAACAAGCTGGGGATGCGGATGTCGTGAACCACCGCGACGGGTTGTGGGCAGCCCGCATCATAATGTCCGCAAGGCACACTTAACCATGATCGCCTGATATTTTGCCTATCTCGTGGATAAATCATCAATCAATCAATATGATGCCATCTCTCATATTTTTAGGCCCCATCACCTAAGCTTCTTATCATTAAAACTCAAACTCAAATTTCTTTGCCGTGGTAATTATTACAAGCTTCGTAACTTAGAATCATTTAGCCTTCTCTTATAGGGACCTCCCTGATCGTCTCATCTGACTGCATTAATCACACGTGCATGTATTGAGCAGAGGAGCCCGTGAGAGCAATGCGCGGGTGAAGAGCCACGGGGAGATGTCGGGTGATGGACGCCGTTATTAATGGCGGAGAGTGAGGCGATGAATTCAATTAAACAACGTCATTGTTATTGGACCCCGGCTAGAAGACAGCCATTGGGCCAAGGGATGCGGGTGGACGTATTAAGAGAGACGCTGAGCAATGATATTGAGGGGACGGTGAAAGACATGCGACAACCTACATAGCGGGCCCCGCGAGGATGGTAGCTGCTATCGTTAATTTTGAGTGACATCGTCCATTGAAGGAATACCCCACGAATCAGTGAATGAAAGACCAGTAAAGAAGATGAGCGTGCCCCCAGGCGTAAGTGCATAATTGAATGGTCATCATTATGTGAAGTATGATTCTGTTGCAATCTCATTATTGGGTAATATCCGTGTGGGGTGTTCGTGAGGCAATGACAATATAGGTGATGTCCCTTAAGGCTTATAACGTTAGTATGTAATGACCCCTCGTCATGCAATCATCAACCAATGTAGACTCTTTATTAATCATAGACTCCCTCCCTAGAGGTATCCACATCCAAACTCCAACTGTCGTTTTTGCAAGGCCGCTGCAGGTGGTTGTTATAGTGACAATGGCGTCACAAAGAGACTAGCACTCTCTGCAAGTAAGGAATGAGCAATGCGGAGGCCCGCAGTGGGGAAGATGACATTGGTGGGCTGCGGGTCCGCAGAGAGGGGAGGCACTAAAGCTTTTTCGTTTTGAATGGCGTTATGGCACTGCCACCCGCTGGTGGCGGACCCACCGGCAAGCTTTGACTCAGAAACCCATCGCAGTTTTATGATCTCATTCCAAGGAAATGGAGCGTGCGGGTCCCACCCATCGGGATGACGTGAAGGCTCAGTTGCCGCTAAAGCGGCGAAACGAGGATGAAAATCCACATGGGGCGACCCACAAATGTGGGTCCATGGAGGTCAATGGACGCAGCGACGAGAACAGGTGAGGGGTCCGCAAGTCGGTTGGACGTCGAGACTTGGCCGTAGGCGAATGGTGGAGCACCACGGTGAACGGCAAGAGGAAACCCGTGAATGCGGGTCTGCAAGGGTCAATGGATGCCAGACAAAAAGAAAAGGGAAAACCCTACGACCGAGGCCGCAAAGAGGGAAATGACTTAGCGAAACTTAGGCTGGTGAATCTGGCCAAAAGAAAAAATGATTGTTTTAAGGCTCATGGTTGACTTAGGCTTGCAAACAAGGGTACACAACGCGAGACGAGGGCAAAGCAGCCCGTCGGAAGCAAAAATGACTCGTCAGGAGCGAAAAGAGGGGGTCCCCGCCTTCGGCAGGGCGGTTGTGCAAAACATGCACAACAAGTTCATTATATCAAATTATTTGTAGAAAATAGCATAAACCATTATCTATGAATCATGAAGCTCACCCACTTTGTATTCATTTTCAAGGTGTATTATTGGCTATATAGGGGTTATTGACAGCGAATCTGTTCAATCCAATGGAAATATTTAGAGCTAATCAAATAGGTTGGGTTTAGCTACCCTTTATATTTTGTTGTTCATCTAAAGTGATTTCAATGCCTATTCAGGTATACCCCTAGAAACACCCTCTTGAGTTTAAGTTGAGCTCAAGTTGTAGAAGATAAAAACCACTCTTGTTGAGTTAGCTTAGAATCCTCCATTATTTTGTTAATGAACTATTTTACCCACAAGATGCCAACCTTGGCCTTGTGAGTATAATTTGTTCTAGGAAGTGTAGAAATAACTTTAAGACCTAACAAAATAACATTGTTGTCAGGGATAGTAGTTGTTAAGACTACTTAACTTCATTTGTAGAATTCAAAATTTCACAAGTATTTTGTAACTGCTATTTTGGTTACCTTAGTGAGATTTACTTTAAAGAAAATTGAATCTCCCTCAAGGAGTGGTGACTTTGTTGTAAAAACCTAGTTTAAAAAAAATCATTTACCATAGATAAAAGAAGACAGAGAGATGAGCTACCCTCACAAAGAAATATCACAAGCAATGCGATAATTTAGCATGGTAAATGAAAGAAAAAGGATGGATGTAATCCATCTAAAAAAATGACACATAAGTAGTTAGCACCTTAGGCAGAGGTGATGATTTTTTCAACCTGAGAGAATTAGTACACTTTTGATGATTCTATGGATTAGCTACTTAGAAAAAGAAAAGTAAATGTCGATAGATATGATGTGAGAAGAAACTGGACAATGGGTCGAACTGGTAGTCTCTCACAAGATCACCAACAACATTCTCCACTGGTTCACAAGGTTTTGGTTTAATCAGACTTTGACATTGATCAACACATTCAAGTCGATGTTGGTGAAAGGAAAAGATGGCTAGATGAAGAGCTAGATCTAATAAAAGAAGCTAGGAGAAGAAGACAAGAATTGCTAGCTGAAATTGATCAAATAACACAAGCTTATGCTTTGGCTTCCCAACAAAAAGGTTAGCAAGTACCACAATAGAAAAATGTGGGATAAAATGTTGGAGGAAATCCTAGGAGGTAAGCTCAATGGTTTCCTCTAGCTAGATAGTCATTAGAAGTTGAAAGATATAGATAGTTGAACTTATTTGGGATTCTAAATTATCCCAATCCCTTTTCCCAATGATCTATCAAAGAAAAAGTTCCAAAATTCCAAGGGATTAATGCACTTATTGGAGAATAGCACTTGAGGTATTTCATCAACATCACAGATGGATATGAAATTGAAGATGAGGACATGATGATGAGACTGCTTGTGTACTCTCTAGACGAAAGTTCCAAGGAATGGTTCAAAAATATTCTTGACAATAGTATCTCTTTTTGGGAGGAGTTCGTTGATATTTTCAAGATGTATTATGGTGACAAAGTTGATCCAAAGTTTTCCATTCATGAGCTCACCACCATGAAGAAAAACATCAAATAAATGATCATAGACTTCAACAACAAATTCATCCTCATAATGAGAAAGGTACCTCAAAATTTTAAGCCAAATTAATCATTGTTTCTTTTATTGTATTGTGGTGCATTTGATTCAAAAATAGGATATTGCTTAAGGGATACAATTCCTCAAACCCTTAGGGAGGCATATCCTACTGCTATAAATATTGAAAGATATGTGAGAGAATCTAACAAGCAATTGAAAAGGATAGATATGAAACCATCACAACCAGATAGAACATCTACAAATAAAGCCCTCTCCACATAAGACAAACTAGGTAAATTGATGGGTGTAATGAAGGACCTATCTTAAAAAGTGGCACAAAATGAGAAAGGGTTGCCATCTCAAGGAGAATCGACATACTTCAATAAAGGACATAGACTGCACAATAGACCTTACAACACTAATTGGTCTAAAAATCCACCACAATTTAATGGAAGGCTTGCTTAGAAGCATGTGAAATTCAAGTAGTAAGACAAGAACATACTTGATCCTTTAACAAAATAAAATGCAGATTATTAGGATGATGATATATGGTTTGATTCTTGTTTCCTTCCACATGTTCCTCTAATTATGTTGGTGTGCTCTCTATGAAAAGATACAAGGATTTTCTAAATGATGGGGAGGTTTGGATTAATATAAGGACAATATTGACCAATTTGATGAATTAGTCCATGACTATAAAGTTGATATATCATGTCACAACAATTATAGTAGGTCTGGTTAGATTCTCCATGTTGGTGGCTAGCCAATTCTACAACCGTATCCATTTATAGCTCATGATGTTAAGCATATAAGGTCTTTGATGTAGTAGAGATATAAGAGAAACATGGCCCTTCAAATGAAGATATTAGATATCTTACTAATGTTGTTGAACTAGTGTAGGCCCAAAGTGGTATACAGTTGAAAAACATAACTATCCCAATGCATATATAGAAGACCAACGAGTTAGATGCAGTGACACATGTTAACCAACTTATTCCCAAATGTGAAATCACATGCACTTTAATTTATTTAATGAATCAAGATTAATTCAAAGAAAAGTAGAGGAAAGGTATAACAATAATTAAACTATTGAATATTAAGATGATAACAATCCTTATAACATTGATAAATATAAAATAATAATTGCAAGGAACATTTTAATTTTTGGAATCCATGATAATCACTTAATACATATCTTAATGCTTTGGAGAGGTTATTTTCCAACATGTAGAGGAAGATTTAGGATCTTCATGACAAGGAGGCACCCTTGGAGGAATCAATTCTTGCACAGAACACCAAGCTGCCTCAAAGGGCCTTACGATTAAAATACCTACCTCATAGGCCTTATGGTTCACACCCACCTCATAGGCCTAATGGTAAAGCTTTGGCCAAGAAAATCCCAGGTGTACATTGTACCCTGAGTTGGAAAAATGTTGTGTGCCCCTTCTCCAACTACCCCCAATGCCAACCGAAGATCCTTTCCTCACTCCTTGGTGCTCTCTAAAATTTTGTATATCTTCCTTGATTATTTCCTCTTTTCTTTTTTCTGTGTATACCTATTTCAATTAACTTACGGGTTTATATAATATTCCAAGGGTGATTACAACAATCACACCCATTCACAATAATCATAATGTTTAATTAAATTAAGTTTTTATTTTTTTAATTTTTTCACAGGGAAAAAGTCTCATAACAATTATCCCCCTGTAATTTAGCTATTGTAGCTTGATGATTTTGTGTATCACACATACAAATATAACAACCTTTAGTTAAACAAATGTGGATATTGATCCTTAATAAAATCAACTTTTTCCCAAGTAGCACTATCATTATCACAATGACTCCATTTAATTTTTACTTCATTTATAACCCTATTTCTCAATATTCTAGACCTTTTTTCAATTATTTTTTCAGTTCAATCTTAAATTCACAAGATGCTTCAATAGAAATACTTTTCCTATCAATAACATGATTTGCATTATATACATATTTCCTAAGTAAACTCACATGAAATACATTATGGATTTGTAATTACAATTTCGATCATAAACAACTTCAAAAGGTGACATCTTAATAATTGAATGATATCCTTAATTGTATGCAAACTCTACTAAGTGTAAATAATCTTCCCACGACTTAGGTTTATCCATGGTATACATTCACAACACATCCTCTAAGATTCTATTAACCCTTTTAGTTTGACCATCGGACTCAAGATGACAGGCAATACTAAAATTTAGGTGGGTACCAAGTTTTGTAATAGAGTTTTCCAAAATGAAGATGTAAACCTAGGATCTCGATCTAAAATAATATATTCTTTGGAAGACCATGTAACCTAGCAATCTCTTTGAAAAAAATATGTGCAATATTAGAAGAATAATACTTTATTTTGATAGGTAGGAAATGTGCCATCTTGGTTAATCTATCCACTACTACAAAAATAGAATCATGTCCTTTACGTGTTTGAGGTAATCCAATAATAAAATCCATACTAATTGACTCCCACTTCCAATTTGGGATAGACATAGGTCGCAAGAGACCTAGAGGTTTACATTGTTATGGTTTTACCTTTTGACAAGTTAAACATTGTTGAATATAGGTACATATTTCAATCTTCATTGGAGGCAAAAAGTAGTTTAATTGATGGAAAGATAGTTTTTTTTGGAATCCAAGATGTCCTACTATAGGTTATTCATGAGAATATTTCAACATTTGTGATTTAAGTTTGGGTAGATTGGGAATGCATAATCTTCCTTTGTATTAAAGGAGACCATTGCTACTTAGAAAATAATGTTCTATTCAATCTTTTAGATGGACATTAGGGGATTTATTTTGCAAAGCTTTGTAAAATGGTTGGAAATAATCATCAATGGGTAACTTGGATTTTATGTCTTGTTCAAATTGACTTTTTTCCAAGATTACAACATTAACACAGTCATTTTCGACTTAAAGTGTCTGCCACTACATTTTCTTTTCCAGGAACATATTGGATGGTGAAATCATATTCAGTTAAGAGTTCCATCCATCTTCTTTGTCTCATGTTAAGGTGAGGTTGAGTAAATATGTGTTGGAGACTTCTATGATTAGTTTTTAATATAAACTTATTCCCTAATAAATAATGGTGCCAAACTTTTAAAGCATGGACAATGCCTAATAATTCAAGATCATGGATTAGACAATTTCTTTCAATAGGTAACAACTTTCTAGATTCATAACATACCACTCAATTATCTTGCATTAAAACACCATTGGTACCTGTACTGCATGCATTGGTAATAACCACAAAAGGCTATAAAATTTGGAATACAAAGAATAGGTACAAATGTTAATAAAGTTTTTAGTGTGTTGAAAGCTTTATCACATTCTAGGGTCTAATTATAGCTTTGTTCTTTCTTAGTTAGATCAGTCAAAGGTGTAGCTATTTTGGAATAGTTCCTAACATGACAACAATAAAACCTAGGCAATCCTAGAAATTTTTTGACTTTGTGAGCATCCTTTGGAATAGGCCAATCCTGAATTGCCTTAATTTTAGCAAGGTTGGGTGAAATACTCTTTTCATAAACTACATGTCCTAAGTAAGATACTTTTGATTTGAAGAATTCACACTTGCTAAGTTTGGCATATATTTTGCATGCCATATCTCAATTTCATTGCTTGAATTTAATAATTTAGAGTTAATTGAAATATGTGGAAAATAAAACTTATCATTTAGTATTTATGGATTTGATAAATGCAATGATATATTTGAAAATGAATATCTTACAATTTTATGATTTAAGAGAATTATTCCACAAAGATTATTGGTTAAAGGTTAATGATAAGTGGGCAAGTGTAAGAATGTGTGTGTGAAGTAGCAGGTTGAAGGACAAGAACTTGATTGAGGCAGGGCTGCTTAGCTGGATGACAATGGTAAGCAAGAATGGAATCTGGAGTCTCACACACCACAATAGACCATAACATTTGCATTTGTGTGGAATCATAATTTGGTGAAATAATTGATAAATATCATTTTATATTGTGTGGAATCATAATTTGGTGAAATAATCAATCTTGTGAAAGAAACGAATTTAGTGCATCCTTTTCTTACCCTATCTATCTCAAAGTTTGATATTAAATGATATTGGAAATGCATTCTATCATATACAATTATCATATGGAGAACAATTGTATTATTTGTTCTTTTTGATGAACTTGAGAAAAATGCTTTTGAATAAGGAAATGGAAAAATAAAATAACAGGAATGCTTGTAAATCCCTACATAGAAATAAAGATATGTATATATATAAATATACATATATGTGTGTGTGTGTGTGTGTGTGTGGGTGAAATCATATATATATATATATATATATATATATATATATATGTACTACCATGGGTTTTAAACAGTTAATTCGTGCTTAAATTCGTAACTCCCATAATGAATGGGATAGGGGTTGATCCCTCTCATGTTAGAAAGTAACAAATAATGCTAAAAAATAGAGGGGAAGTGGGTGGCCAAGTAAAAGGAATATGGAAAAAGAAAATTAAGACCATTATCCCCAAATATGGAAAAAGAGATATTTGTGGTTAGAGGGGGCAAATTGAAGAGACAATCTAACAAAAATAGGAGAAGATCAAGGGAAAAAGATCGACATAGAAATGGAAAAAAAAAAGTTGGGAAGCTGTTGCTAATTTCTATCGAAGGACAAATCACCAGAAATCGCACAAGGAGAGGTAATTCAAACCTATTTCAAATGTTTCTCTTTTGAGTCGAATGGTTAAATCATTCCTATGTGCTATTTTGAAATATCGTATAATTCTTGTGCCCTTATCATCCATTTTTGTGGCTTTGTAATCTTGTATTTGTTACTATTAGTCGAACCTATGCCAATTTGTGTTAGCTTCATATGAGGTTGAGACACTGATGAGCTTGTCATTGATATACCCAACATGCACAGGTATCAAGTTAGAAACCCGTGACGGGTTCTCACCCGCATGCTATACTTTCCTTGTAGTCATGGTTGTTCAGCCTAACCAATGTTATTGTGTTTCATTTATCAGGAAATCTCTATCATGTTTATGCATCATTTGGAGTGACACTGTTACAGTGTTAGACTTATATTGTTTCAACCATGCTCTGTGAGAGTCTAAGCTTATGCTAGTCAAGCGATTCATATCGCTTTGATACTCTATCTATCAGTGAACAACATGCATCGTTAATCTAGTATTATGTATGTCGCACCCACCATTTTGGTGTGGTAAAATGTGGTGACTCGAACCCCACTAAATGCATGGACTGAACGATGCCCTCATTGTTTCTTTTAAATTTGTATACTTTCACCATACTCTGTAAGAGAAAGAAGACTAAGAACGATGCTATCATTAGATGGAAACCCTCAACCAAACATTGCTAACATTCGATGCATGACAATAATGTTGATGTTATTCTATGTTACCAGTGCTTGGCCATCTCAGGCCGTGGTTATATGAATCATTTGAATCATCATAGGAGTGCTTAAATGTGTGTATGTATATATATACATTATCATTGTTGATTATTCTAGTGTTTTAAATCAGAGTTGAAGAATGACTATACCCTATTTATTTTATATATGTACTTAAAGGGTGCTTTCATTGTATTGTGGGTCGAACCGTGGTACAATAGGTATTAGGTAAAATGAATAAACTTTAAGATAACCGATATAATGTTATAAATTTCATGATAACATGCTTATCAACACCCTTATGTGGAATATCATTATTGATGAAACAAAGCATCCATTTTTAAAATGTTATGACTTTCTTTTAAAATAAATATTATGGTGGTGAATCTAAACTGAATAATTAATGGACATATTGGCCAGAAATAGACGAATATAGAACCTAAATTGTATCGGACTGAAGGGTACATATATTTTGTTTAATATGTTATATCTCTAGAATTGATTACTCTAGATGTTGTAAATCAACCATGTTTCATTTTGAGTTGTTCTTTAGTCCTTATGTAAGAAAAGTGACTGTGGAATAAATGTTTCATTTGTATCTTAATTGAGACTAGTTGCTATTGAAAGATTAAATGGAGCATCTGAATGAAGTTGATGTTTTCTTTTATGAATATGGAAACTTGTATGTAAGGAAGATTTTTCTTTTATTATTTAGAATGCATACAAATATTCCAACTATGTTTATTTCCAGACATATATGTGTACATGCATAAATGTTTCATTTTTGCACAAGAACATACATGCAGTATACCTTCTGATTCATCTTATATTACTCATTGATTAAGATTGTTAAACTTCATTTTCAAAGGAAAGAACTATACAAATGGAACAATGTTGATTTGCAATACGAGTCTTAATAGAAAGATAGATGTATGATGAACAGATGAATGGTTATACCATGAGATTTAGATGGAATATTTGTTGATAATATTGAAATGGAATAATACAAGACTTCAATGGTAGACTTTAGCACACTAGAATATGATGCTAATATATGGTCTAAAAGGGAGGGATACCCCTTTGATATGATGAGCTTTTCTTCCAAGAATGGGTGCTAGAGAGTGTAGATTTTCTTTTCCAAATCTAACCTGAGTTGCATTTTATGTAGTATGAGCTTGGCCAAGCTTTGTAGTCATTTTTATTTACGAAGCAAACTATTAATATTTATCCTCTCTCTATTGTATTTTTTTATATTTACCTAACATAGAACTTGTGTATTCTAATAGTAGATAGAAATGCATATAGTTAGGCACACAAAGATTCCACCTTGTAAACTGTATCTCTTGCTAAGTGTTCCGTGTAGGGTCGGGTATTCTTCGACTGACTAAAGAATTCTAGGGAAGCATTGCTTCGTGGTTGGGTGGAAAAACACGTCAACCATGTTCCCATCCACTAGTGGAGGCAAGTTGTCAAAAAGGAATCATATCAAAATTTTATTTATGTATTTGTAGCATTGATGTAGTTGATGAAATTGATGTAATTGATGTATTTGATGTATTGAATTTGAGGCATTTGAGTGACAAGTCAAACTTATAAATTGACTATTGACATTTGGAAATGAATATATACTCAGGTTTATTTTATTTGTTTATGGACATGAAATTGCTAAATGGAAATAGCTATGGGATTTATGTCCTAAATTTTATATTCATAATGTCAATTCTTAATTTATTGAGGAAAATTTAGTTGGGCATGTTACATTGCAAGGTTTCTAGTACCATCTTGAGATGTTTCTCATCCTCTTCCTCATTCTTTGAGTATATTAATATATCATCTAGAAAAATGATCATGAATACATCTAGAAATGGTCGGAAGATATCATGCATCAAGGTCATAAAGGTTGTAGATGTGTTGGTTAGACCAAAAGGCATCAGTACAAATTCATAATGGCCATATCATGTTCAAAATGTCATTTTGGGAATGTTAGATTCTTTAATGTTAATTTGATGATACCCTGATCTTAGATCTATTTTGGAAAAAAAATTGGCACCATATAATTGATCAAGGAGGTCATCAATTCGAGGTAAGGGATACTTATTTTTTATGGTTAATTTATTAAGTTATATGTAATCTATGCATATTCTCATGGTTCCATATTTTTTTGAAAAATAATACTGGTGCACCCCAAGGAGAGACACTTGGTCTTATCTTACCTTCCTTAACTAATTGTGTTAATTGAATTTTCAGTTCGGTTAATTCAAGGGTTGATTGACGATACGAGGCTTTGGAAACAAGTTCTGCTCTAGGAACTAGATCAATTGCATGTTCTACAGATTGTTTAGGGGGTAAATTATTTAATTCTTTAGGAAATACATCTTTGAATTCTTGTACTACAAGCTTAATATTAATGTCTATCTTAAATTTATCACCTAGACTTGAAAAAGCATAGCACAAAATATTTTATAAATTTTCCTTGCACTACACTTGACTTACATGGTTGAAATAGTTTTAATGTGAAGAGGTCTTTTCTCCCTCTGTAAAATGCAACATGTCCCCATGTTAGAGTTTAGGATAAATTGTTTGTTCTCACAACCTTGGAAATCATTATTTTTCTCTCGCCAACTCATACCTAGAATCGTTGCAAGTATGAGCAATTTGTATTGTCATTGATGTCAACAAGCTTGTGTTTTCATTCGTGCCAACTTTATGAGAAGATGATTGTTGCAAGAGTATGTCTAGTTGTTGGTATTGTCTATGTTGTTGCATTAATGATGCTTTGATTAGTTTCATTATATTGTCATTAGTAAGCTATTGGTGTCAACCTCTAGTGTTGCTTTGACAAGCTTTTGTCTATGGTTGAGAAAGTGATGAGGATGATGAAGATGTGCTTTTGGTGCTTGGTTTCCAAGTTCTTTTGAGAAAATTTGATAAAAAGAGGAAACGATGAATTGCAGGGTTGTTCTAGATTGCAGAGTATTGTTTTGATGTCACTCCGCATTTCTTCTAGGTTGAAGATCTTCCTATGCATTTAAGATATGTTTACCAGAGGTTCCTAGAGGTTTTATATCCAAAATTTGGTATGATGGATCATTGTGTAGAGGAAGTTATGTTCACCAATGTGTTAATTGTGTATTGTAGAGGTGTCTAGGAGAAATTTTTTTGCTTTGTGTTTCTCCGCAGTTTGGTTCCAGGTCTTATGGATTTGAAGGTGTGTTGATAGTGTTGGTATCTTTCTTTAGTTGAAGATGTTTGAGGTTTGGTTCTTCTGAAGTTAGTTTCTTAAGTTACAATGTATGGTAGTATTGTTTGAGTGTACTAAGTGTGTACATTCTTTAAGTGAAAGATGTTGCAAATGAGTTTTTTGGTTTTTAGGGTATTTGTGGAATATTCTAGATTGTGTTCAGGTGAAATTTATTATCCGTGAGTTGTTATTGGATCAAAGGAATTGTGTACTTAAAATATTAATGGTGTTTACACGGGTAATGACTGACCTGGGTGTTTACACTACTTGCAAAAATTTTGGAAGCATGGTGTGGCGTGTATGAGTGAATTTAGGTCCTAGATAATGTGTGTTGTGTTCCACCTTCATTTCTTTCCACCACAGGAATGTTTTTGTGCCGCCCTAATTTAAATTTGCACTACTAAGGTGCATAGTTGACCTTGGAGAATGTTTTCAAGGTTGAACATGATATAAATATGAGTTGATTTGTTGAGGGATGCGAAGATAGAAAAATATGATGTGAATGATGCGAATTGTAGAGCGTTAGAGTGCAAATTTGAGAAGTGCAGTGTGAGCTTTCATGTGTTAGATTGTTGGATGCAGTGAACAAAAGGTGTCTACAATTCTTCAGTTAAGATGTGAAGGTGTTGGTGATATTGTAGTGGATTTCTTTGTTACATTGAGATGGATTTCTTTGTGTAACATTCTTCTCTATATTATTTTCTATTGTGGAAGTGAGTCTTTCTTTCTTTGGGCAGTGAGCCCTTTGTATCAGTGTTGATAATACTTTATACTGTGAGCTAATCCTCACCATGGTTTTTCCCATATTGGTTTTTCCACGTAAATATGGTGTTCTCTTGTGCATGGTGTTGATTTGATTAAGTTTTTTTTTTAATTTTATTTTCATGCTAAATCATTATAACAGATTAATGGTTAATTGAATGAATGTGGATTTGAATGTTTGCAAGTGTTTTGAAGCTTTAAGGTACAACTGATTCACCCCCCTCTCAATTATCTTGTACATTCAACAATTGGTATCAAAGCAATGTTCCTTGGAAGAAAGCTTAACCGCTTGAGGTAGATCTGGGATGGCACATAAGAAAGAGATCCTATGTTTGATGGAACAAATTATGCATTCTGGAAGATGAGGATGGAAGGTTTTTTGGTTTATCTTGGATTTGATGTCTGGAAGTCTATTAAGAATGGATATACTGAAACTATAAATGGTCCAAGTACTATTGATGAGATCAAAGCCTATGAAAGAAATGGTAAAGCAAGGTATGCTCTCTTAAATAGTCTTACTAATTTTGAATTAGTGAAAGTGATTAGTTTGAAAATTGCTAAAGATATTTGGGTAAAGTTAGAAATCATTTATGAAGGAGATGATAAGGTCAAAGAAGCTAAGATGTAGAATCTCAAGATCATGTTTGAGAACCTGTGAATTTTTAAATATGAAAATGTTACAAGCTATATGAAAAGGGTAGATGAAGTTGTCAGCGCCATTAGAGGTCTTGGTGGTGAACTCAAAGAACCAAAAGTAGTAAAGAAAATTCTCAGAACTGTTCCTAAGTCTTATAGTCATAAAGTTTTGGCTATTGAGGAATTTGAAAATATAATCAATATACCAGAGATTAATTGCATGTTTCTTTAACTACTTTTGAGATGAGAGAATTTGGTACAAATAGTGGTGAAAAAGATGAAACTTCTTTTAAGGCTAGAAATTTAGAAGAGATCAAGGAATCAGATTAGGAGGATCTTAATGATATAGAAGCTAACTTTGTAAGGAAAATGAAGAAGGGAATTGGTAATTACAATGGTAAGTTTTCTTTCAAAATTTTCAATTGTGGAAAGATAGGTCACTATGCTTCAATATGTCCAAACAGAGCTTTGAATAAAAAAAACAAAGAGAATAAAGGTAAGATGATTAAGAAAAGTTATTATGTTAGAGAAGATGCAAGTATTTCTGATGGTGAATTTTATTATGGAGATGAAGATGATGAATGCTTGTTCATGGCTTTAAAATATGAATTTGTTTATGTTAACTCTAAGAGATGTGTGAAGGAAATCCCTTTGGAGAGAAAGGATAAGACTAAAGGTACTTTGGTATCTATTTTTCATGCTAGACAGGAGAAGAACTACTGGATCATTGACAGTGGATGCTCTAATCATATGATTGGTGACAAGAGTAATTTTGTTAAACTTGAAAAATATGATGGAGGATGTGTTAGATTTGGTGATGATATATTTGCTAAGATATGTGAAAAAAGGTTCTATTAGTTTTGATGGAAAGCATAATACTAATTGTGGATGCTAAAATCTGCAAAATGTAGTTAGAAATCTAACAATAAAATCTGCAGAATCATTAGTATTTCAACAACAAATTCAAATATTTAACATCCTTATGAAATAATATATCATGTTCAAAATAAAAACAAATGACAAAAGATCTAAAGCATATGCATAAGAAAACATGATGCAAATTATCTCATATTGGATTGGTGTCACATGTGCTAGTGACCCTTTCCCAATCCTTGATTGATAAGCTAAAATGATGAAATGCAAATGGAGATGATAAGCAAGATGAGCTCTCAAATTAAGAGAGTAACCTTGCATAAAAGTTGTGGAGGATTTTCTCAAAGATGAAGCTTGTATTTAAAGATTTTCAAATGCTGAGTGTTGAAGAGGGACCAATGTGGGACTAAAGATTCTAATGATAGGAGGACACACATGGTGGTGGTCAATGGTTGTGCAAGATTTGGGAAGAGTGCCCATGAGAGGGAGAATTTGAATTCAAATTTTGCAATAAATGCTGAGTTTGACTTTGGAAGGGGACATGTGAGAGCATGTAAGGCCTCATAAATGCTCTGTTGGGTGTACATGTCCACTTGGGGGGAGATTCAAACTTGGAGAATATTCTTCCTTTATGCCAAGTTGAAAATAAAGATTTTGATAAATCAAATAAATGCAATTTCATGTGCAAGTGGCCAAATCTAGAGAATGCAAGTGGGTGAGTATTTAATCGGTTAGATTAAATAGATGATGATTATGCTGATTTAATGCTGATTAGATGATTTGACTTTTAAGACTTTGATAATTGATTTATTTGAATTAGAAAATGATGGAATATGATTTAGGATTTGATTTAAATGAAGTCTTGATTTATTTAATTAAATGAAGTCTTGATTTATTTAATTAAATGGATGATGCAAGATGAAGGTTGAATGATAATGTTTATTTGATAAAACAGTATTATTTGATTAAACCTTTGGATTGACCCGATTTACCTGATGAATGGATGAGTGTGATTTTGATCAAATGCATAATGCTAATTTTGCGTGTCTACACTAATGATGTTTACTATGTTAAGGGTTTAAGATATAACCTCTTGAGTGTTGGACAAATGTGTAGCAAAGGATACAATCTTATGTTTCAGGATGATGTATGTGAGATCAAAAAAGGATTTAGAACTATGGTTGCTACTGGAAGAAGGATAGATGGAAATGTTTATTAGCTTAAGGGTACTGATGGTCATTGCTTTATGACTTAGATTAATGAAATTTGGTTATGGAATTTGAGGATGTGTCACATCAATTTTGATAACTTAGTAAGAAGTAATTCATTTCAAGCTGTGAGAGATCTGCCAAAGATTAAAAAACTTATCAATGTTGTGTGTATGGAGTGTCAAATAGGAAAGAAAGTAAGAAGCTTCAAAGTCAAAGAGTAATCTACTACTAGACTATTGGAATTGGTACATATAGATATTTGTGGTCCTACAAGAGCAATAATTCTTCAAGGTGACAAGTATTTCATGCTATTAACTGATGATTATTCTAGAATGACATGGGTTACTTTTCTCAAAGAAAAATTTGAATCTCTAGATAATTTCAAAGCATTTAAAGTTATGGTTGAGAATGAAATGGATGTGAAAATAAAATGTTTGAGGTGTGACAGAGGTGGATAGTTCACCTCTAATGAGTTTAATATTTTTTATGAGAATCATGGCATAAAGAGGGACTTGTCTATCCCTCGGAATCCTCAACAAAATGGATTAGTTGAAAGAAAAAATAGGATTGTTCAAGAAGCTTCAAGGACAATGATAAAAGAGGAAAATCTACCTGAAGTCTACTAGAGAGAATCAATTCATACTACTTTTTATATACTTAACAAAGTTCAAGCAAGAGAAAACAATACAAAGACTCCCTATGAGCTGTGATATGGAAGGATTCCTACTGTCAAGTACTTCAGAGTGTTTGGAAGAAAATGTTATATTAGAAGAGATGAATATAACTTAGGAAAGTATGATGCAAGTTCTGATGAAGGTATCTTCCTTGGATACTCTACTAGAAACAAAGCTTACCGATGCTACAACAAGAGATTGAGAAATATTGTTGAAAGTGCAAGTGTCAAAGTTGATGATGATTTACATAAGAATTCAATGATGATAGATGGATATGAATTAAATGAGTCTTCTTGCAAAGAAGAAGAAAAAGAAAGAGAAGTGCAAATTGAAGAGGAAGAAGCTCCGAAAAAGACTCCTAAAGCTCCTAAGTATGTGCAGAATAATCATTCCAAAGATCAGATCATTGGAGATAAGACAAAAGGTGTACTGACAAGAAGGAAAGTTGTTGAAGAACAGGTATATCTATGCTTACTTTTTGAAGTTTAACCTAAAACAGTGGTTGAGCCATGCAAAGATGAATATTGGATCAAGGCTATGGAAGAAGAGTTGTTGCAGATTAAGAAGAATCAAACTTGGGAACTTGCCCCAAGACCAACAGACAAAAATGTAATTGGAACCAAGTGGGTATTCGGAAAAAAACTAATTGAGAATGGAGAACTGGTAAGGAACAAGGCAAGGCTTGTGTGTAAAGGCTACTCACAAGTTGAAGGAATAGATTTTATGGAGACATTTGCTCTAGTGGCAAGACTGAAAGCTATCATGATGTTTTTGAATTTTGCAACACATAAGGATTTCAAAGATTATAAAATGAATGTAATGTCTTCTTTCTTGAATGGATAATTGGAAGAAGAGGTATACATATAACAACCATAATGATTTTAGTTATCAGAAAAACCAGATATGGTCTACAAATTGAAGAAGGCATTAAATAGATTGAAGAAATCTCCTAGAGCTTGGTATGCAAGGTTGGATAGGTATTTGATACAACAAGGATTCAATAAAGGTACCATAGATAGTAATCTTTACTTTTAAGTTGAAAAAGATCAAATCTTGATTGTGGTTGTATATGTTGATGACATAATCTTTGGAGGAAATGAAGCTATGTTTAAGAATTTTGCAAAGGAAATGCAAAAAGAGTTTGAAATGTCTATGTTTGGGGAGATGAATTTCTTCCTTGGATTACAAATAAATTAGACAGATAAAGGTATTTTCATTTCACAATCAAAGTATGTCAAGGAAATGTTGAAGAAGTTTGGAATGAAAGATTCTAAACCGGTATGTAATCCTATGGTTACTGGTTGCAAGCTAAGCAAGAATGATGAATCTCCTAAGGTTGATCAAAGTAAGTATAGATCAATGATTGGAGGATTTCTATATCTAACTGCTACTAGACCGGATATCATGCATGTAGTTTATCTTGTGGCTAGATTTCAAGAAGATCCTAGAGAGTCACATGTTGTAATAGTAAAGAGGATATTCAGATACTTGAAGGGCACTCTAGATTATGGCCTGTGGTATCCAAAGGATACTAATTTTACTTTGAATTCTTACACAGATGTAGATTGGGCTGGTTGTGTGGATGATAGAAAAAAGTACAAGTGGTGGTGCATTATTTATTGGATGTAGATTGGTGTCATGGCTGAGTAAGAAACAAGATTCAGTGTCTTTATCTATTTTAGAGGCAGAGTACATTGCAACAACATCTTGTTGCACACAAGTGTTATGGATGAGGCAAACATTGAAGGATATTAGGGTGGTATATGATGAACCAATTTCTATCTTCTGTGACAATACAAGTGCTATCAATATTTCAAAGAATCTAGTAATGCATTCAAGGAAAAAACATATCTCAATCCGATATCACTTTCTGAGAGAGAAGGTTTTAGAGAATGAAGTTTATCTTGAATATGTACCTACAAAGGATCAGGTTGCTGATATATTCACTAAGGCTCTTTCTAAGGATACATTTGAGTATCTTCAGAAGAAGTTGGGGGTAATTTCCCCTCCTTTTAACTAGATGCATAATGAGATGTGTCAATCTAGTGGATTTCAAGATTCATTCTTTGGTCTGGACTGATGTTGGTGGCTATAACCTCTCAGGGGGAGCAGGTAGTGACATTGTTGGTTGTTGCAAACATGGGAAGTGAAATTTTGTCATTATGCAATGGTTGTTGATTGTTGTAGTATGGTGTATGCTTCTAAGGGGGAGTATACTAAGTTGTAAAGGAAATTTGAGTTGCAAAGTAGTTGTGAGAAGGTTGATTAATGTCAAAGGAGAAACATAAGTGATGCAAATCTTTTATCCTTTGTCATTGATGTCAAAGGGGGAGAGAGAATCATGTGAAAAATGTTCAGTTATCAGTTGAGAAAGAGTGGAGAATAGTATAGCTGGGAGAATGAAGCATGTGAAAAAGATAAGTTGAAAAGGAGAGAGTGAGTAATGAAAAGAGAAAAGAAAATAGGTATGGAGCAGAGCTATTGTTGTTAATGGATTTTCACATCATGTGTTGTCATCAATGACAAAGGGGGAGATTGTTGCAAGTATGAGTATTTGTTATTGTCATTGATGTAAACAAGCTTGTGTTGTCATTGGTGTCAACTGTATGAGAAAAATATTGTTGCAAGAGTATGTGTAGTTGTTGGTATTGTTTATGTTTTTGCATTAATGATGCTTTGATTAGTTATATTATGTTTTCATTAAAGTAAAATAACAGTGTCAACCTCTAAAGTTGCTTTGATAAGCTTTTGTCTATGGTTGAGTAAGTGATGAAGATGATGAGGATGTGTTTTTGGTGCTTGGTTTCCAAGTGCTTTTGAGAAAATTTGATAAAAAGAGGAAATAGTGAATTGTAGTGTTCTAGATTGCAGAGTAGTGTTCTGGTGTTGCTCTGCATTTCTTCTAGGTTAAAGATCTACCTATGTATTTTGGATATGTTTATAAGAGGTGTTATATCCAAAAAAATTTATGTTAGATTGTTGTGCAGAGGAAGTTGTGTTCACCAGTGTGTGAACTATGTATTGTAGAGGTATCTGGGAGAAATGATTTTGCTTTTTGTTTCTTCATAGTTTGGTTCTAGCTCTTGCGGATTTGAATACATGTTGATAGTGTTGGTATATTTATTCAGTCAAAATTGTTTGAGGTTTGGTGCTCTTGAAGTCAGTTTCTTAAGTTATAGTGTATGGCAGAATTGCCTAAGTGTACTAAGTGCGTACATTCTTCAAGTGAAAGATGTTGTGAAGGAGTTTGTTGGTTTTTAGGATATTTATGGAGTATTCCAAAAAAAAATTCAGGTGACATTTATTTTATGTGAGTTGTTATTGGATCAAAGGAAGTGTTTACTTAAAATTTTAATGGTGTTTACACGGGTAATGACCGACCTTGGTGTTTACACTACTTGTGAAATTTATGGAATCATGGCATGATGTGTATGAGTGGATTTAGGTCCTAGATATGGTGTGTTGTGGTCCATCTTCATTCCTTTCCATTATAGGAATGTTTTGTTGCCGACCTAATTTGAATTTGCACGGTTGAGGTGCATAGCCGACCTTAGAGAATGTTTTCAAGGTTGAAGATGATATAAATATAAGTTTAGTTGTCAAGGGATGTGAAGATAGAAGAAAAATATGATGTGAATGATATGAATTGTAGAGTGTTAGAGCACAAATTTGAGAAGTGTAGTGTAAGATTTCATGTGTTAGATTATTGGATGTAGTGAGTAGAAGGTGCCTACAATTCTTTAGTTAAGTTGAGAAGGTGTTGGTGATATTGTGGTGGATTTCTCTATTACATTATGGTGGATTTCTTTCTTACATTGATGTGTATTTCTCTGTGCAACATTCTTCTCTATCTTGTTTTCTATTCTGGTAGTGATCCTTTCTTTCTTTTGGTAGTGAGCCATTTAGCAGTGAGCCCTTTGTATTCGATGTTGATATTACTTTATACTATGATCTAATCGTCACCATGGTTTTTCCCATATTGGGTTTTCCACATAAATCTAGTGTTCTCTTGTGCATGGTGTTGATTTGATCAAGTTTCTGTTATTTTATTTTCATGCTAAATCATCATAACAGATTAAGGGTTAATTGAATGAATGCGGATCTGAATGTTTGTAAGGGTTTTGAAGCTTTAAGGTACAACTAATTCACCCCCTCTCAGTTGTCTTGTGCATTCAACAAGAATATCATCATATGTACCAAGATTCAATATATGGAATTGATCATGTGTTACAAAGTTATTTAATTCAAATTCTAGATTTTCGATAATTGCACCAGTTTGTCTAACTAATCTACCATCTACCATTTTGAAAGCTAGAGGTTCTATTGATTTAGATGCAATATTTAGTTGTGCTACAACCCTAGGAGAAATAAAGTTGTGACTACTTCTTGAATCAACAAGAAAAACAAGGGGGTGACCATTTATAGAACCCTTAATTTCAATTAGAGAAGGTTGGTAATGTACGGTACCTATATCTACCACAACATAAATCTTCATGTTGGAAGGAGTAGAATCCTTGTTATCTTTGTTTCAATTTTTTTGGGGTCTATGTGTATGATTGTATGTACGGTGATTCTTGCCACATGTGCCACATTCAGGATGCAATTGAGGATAATTTTGTTGTAAATGATTTTCACCACAAGTCCAACATTGAAGTCCCGATGGTATAGGATTATTTTTGTTAGAGTGAAACATTTTGGTGGATTGACATTTGGTTGAGCTTTGGTTTGAAAAGTGTCTTCCTTGCTTGAAATCTTTCTTATATGATTCCTCCTTGTGTCTTTTATGATTTTCTCTTTTTTGTCTTGCAATTCGATGATAAGTTTCAAAATTTTCAGCAATTTGTGCGGATTAATCTACTAAAGTTGGCTTACTGCACCATACTAGAGTTTTATATTCCTCTCAAACCATTTATGAATCTAACAACATGGTCATGACCTTCAATGAATGGTGTAAACCTATTAATTCTTTCAAAGTTTTGTTTGTATTCATTTATAGGTTGAAGTTTTTGTTTTAGTTCAAAGAATTCATTCTTCTTTTATTGTAGGAAGTAGTCCAAAAGGTATTTATGTTCGAATAATTGTTTAAATTGTGACCACCTTTTTTTGTCGGCCTATAGTTTTGAAGATCGGATTGTGTCTTTCCACCAATTTACTGCACCAATTTTCAACTGATAGGTGGCAATTCTAGTTCTAGCATAACTACTTGTGTTTTATAGGTCAAAATATCTTTCTAGATTGGTTAACCATTTCTCTGCTTCCTCTCTTGTACCAATATCACCATTATATTTAGGTAATTTCATTTTATGAGAAAAATTATCTAATTCTTGTTGTGTTTGTTTACTTGACGCGTTTTCCAAATATTTTGATTTAGAAGTGTCAAAGTTGCTTGATTTGGAAGTCTCACTCTCTTCTAGTGATTCTTTTTATCGTTTACTTTTTTATCTATGTTTTTCCTTTCTTTGGTTTCGATGTTGAGTAGATCGAGAACTATTCTCGCTTTTTGAGCTTTCTATTTCATTTTGTTTATTTTGTTCTAAGGATTCTTTCTTAAGTTGTTGGAATTGGGTGGCTAATTCAATGAATTCTTGCATTAAGGCTTGGTTGGTGTTCTCTAGAGCCTCATAGAATTTTTTGGTCACTTTCAGACATCGTGATGATAGGTCAATCTGTATATATGAACAAATCGATAAAAAATGGTTGTAGCTTTCACTAATACTTTAAAAGTTCAAATCTAAAAAAATTCTTTGTAAATTTCTCTTACAAGTTTTAATACCCTTTTTAATTCTACAAATAACCCTAAGTATCTGGGTGAACACAAGTTTTTATAATCTAGATAGTTTTAAAAGGAACTGCTCCCTCAACGAGTGAATCTAGCAAATTTCAAAATAAAGGCTATCCACATGAAATGTGACTTTTGAAATATGATTTATAAGAATAAGATCAAATACAATTTCTGGAACTAAATGACACTTTTTAATCAATATATATTATTGTAAATTAACTTAAAATAGATAAGACCCTATAATTTGTGAACAAAAAAAAATTGCATCTGCAAAAAAAACTTATAAAATAGATTCTCTCGAAGGTTTATAGAATACTGAAAATCAATGTTTTCTTTGGTCTCCCTAGTGAGTGCACTTATGGAGGTCTTAGCAATATTTTGATACAATCAAAATTGTTATAAAAAATCAAACACCTCTTTGTAGCTAAGGAGGATGAAGTAGTAAAATATTTTTCCTCGATTCTTAGGAATGTTGTTGGCTCAAACCTTATTCAAAACTAGTGTGGTGAGTTATATTGCACTTCACGTCATATTGGCTTTTTCTCAAAAACATATTTAAAATCTAGATCATGAAAATAAAGGTTTCCTACAATGTTTTACAAATCCAAAATGCTTTTGCTGCTAGATATGGGCTCATGAATTGCGACCTAGAGTAGATTTTTCAGCTAATACTCAATCAAGCCTTGCAATTTTGACAGGTCTCAATAAGGCTTAGAACTAATTCACACATGTTGGATTATAACCTCCTAAACGTTCTTACTCAAATTAACATAGAAAACATAATTTCCCTATGTAATTCGATTCTCTTGTGTGGGTAGAATAGCATATTTAAGTATTTCCAAAATTTCAACTTAGTCCAACAATTATTTGAGAGCTAACATAAGGTGTGGGTATTATTCAAATAGTGAGTAACTATTCAATTTACCCTCTGAGAATTCAAGATGCTATTCGATGCCTTAAATCATCAACAACATGTAGAATTCTATATCAATCACTTTTGCCAACCACTTGACTATTTGCCTTGTCTAAGTTTTGTATATTTATTATCGAAAGTGGCAAAAAATAAATCTGGAATTAAAAAAATTCATGTGATTATCTAGGTTGTGTAGTGCTGCAAGATCTAATTGAAGGTAGTGGAGACTTTGTGCACTTTCTTGGAATAACACTATTCTTGTAATTGGTGATAGGGATAGTTCTAAAATCAAGGGTTCTCAACAAATTGTAGGTGGCAGTAATGACAACCTACTTTACATATAGAATATGAGCCTAGAATTTTGTATTTTCCACGTCTAATCATTCAAGGAAGTAAAACACTGTAAGGTGCAATACTGCACTTGAATAGAAAAGATATGATTGTTTTATGAATACTGTAACAATGGTTTCACTTATTGCAATGACTATGCATGTGGAATCGTACAATTCTTGGAACGAGGTTATGCATATTACTTTGGCATGCCAAATTGATGTAGAGCAAGGGAAGACACTCTCTCAATATGATAGTACCAATACATACTCACTCCATGGTTTCATTGGAGGCAACAACTCAAACACTTTAGTACACCTTGTCATCATTTAGGATACAACCTAATGAGAATTCAAGGATGGGAAACAAATCATTAGGTATAGAAATTATGGAATAGGCATATACATTATGGAATAGTGGGAACTGATATTTCAATACTTTCCAACACATTTTGTGACTCACAAACCCTCTTGAACCAAACACTTGTTTCCATCAATACACCACACAACAATGGATTCATTTGAACAATGGCTTGTACTCAATAATGCAAATGACCAACATCACAAACAAGGAAGAAACCAGAGTAAACATAAGGCTCTTGATTGTCTCAAACTTGTTTCAACATGACAAAGGTTCTCAAACTTTCAGGACTCAAATTTGTGTAATACAATGTTCCCAACTTATGGTTTCTTTTCACAAGGCACACACAAACCCAATCACTCAATAATCAAAAGGAATGACTTGTTCATTGTATCCTTGGCCTGAAATAACTTTCAAAAACATGACACAACAACTATTAGATCAGAATTCAAGAGATAATGCAAGGAACTTATCAAACAATCATCATGGAGGGTTTTATGACTATTCCAATGAGGAAATAAAAATTGATTGTTAAGAATAAATTTCACAAAACAAATAATAAAGCCAATCACTTCATTGGGATTGAATATAAAATTATTATAGACTTTTCCTCCAATTTTCATCAATATCCAATAGTGGAAAAGAAAGTTATGGTGTTTTTTCCAAAACTGGGAACCTTAATTAGGGTTCAGACCTGTCCTCACAAAAATGGCCATAACTTATTCAAATCTCCATGAAAATGATCCAAACAAAAATAATTGAGGGATATAAAAATATATTCATCCATTCCATTGGTTTCATCCCAATATTGTACCGTACATGGCCGTACTAGCACGTTTTCAGACTGAAAATTCTAGAAAGCATTGTTAGAATAGGGCATCCTTCACCAAAACGGCCATATCTCACACTAAACTCAATTAAAATTTAATGAAACAAAAATCATTGTAAAATAGAAACAAATATCTGTCCATCCATCTATTATATTCCTTGATATGAGGTCGTACCATGCCGTATAATGCACAACTTCAACCTGAAAAACAATGTAAGACTCAGAAAATGCACACAAAATTAAGATTTTCATTCATCAAACTCCCAAAACAACGTCTCCAACCATCAATCTTAATTTTGAGGGTGTATTCCTACATTTTCAACCAATCCCAACTATTTTGCAACGGTTTCTTCATTTTCATGTAACTGTTTCTTGCTTTTTTGACACCTTTCCAAAGTTGCATGACAACTTTTTGAGCAACATGACAACTTTTTACACTTTTTAATCAAAGACCCTATTAACACTCCAAAATGGATTAACATGATCCCAAATGGTCATAAATGACCTTATTAGACTCCAAAACATACCAACAACCTAAAACTAAAAAATAACAAAAAGTGTGCTTATGAGGCTCTAGATGCCCCTACACCACAAATTAATTTGAATACTTGGCTAGAGATTCAAGAATGTGCAGGATTTCAGGAAGTTGACATAATTTTAAAAAAACTCAAAATCCTGAAACATAGTATAATGTTTTTGAGTAGTATGATTCATGATCAAATTTCACTCCTTGCATTTTTGTAGGCATCCAATCAAAGTGATAGTGGTTATTGGATTAAAAGATCATCTCTTCTAAATGTCAAAACCCTTCTTTTTGTTTATCTGTTTAACTTGAATGATATATATTTGTTCTTTTACCCAATTTAATTTAGGTGTTATCAGATTTAAAGGTTACAACAATTTTTCCAGTTTCATCTAGGAGGGAATTCAAAATGTAAAATGATTGATCAATTGTTATGAATTTAATCTAATTCCTTGTGAAATTAATTTATAAATGGGGTAATTGAGAGGTAAGAAAAGTTTAACTGCTAAGTAAAAGATAAATATTTTATGGAACATTAGCTTGGTTAAACTTTGTTTTATCCAAATGAATTACTCAACATATAATTTCCCTTTTTCAAAAATTTAAGTGTAACTTTATCTATTTTAAAATAAATGCAACTAAATTTAAACTATTCTAATGTTTTTTTTTAAAAATTTAATATATCTACTTTACAAAAATAAATGCAACTAAATAAATGGATTAGTAAGGCTCTGATGCCAAATGTTAACCAACTTATTCCCAAATGTGAAATTACATGCACTTTAATTTATTTACTGAATCAAGATTAATTCAAAGCAAATTAGAGGAAAGGTATAACAATAATTAAACTATTGAATATTAAGACAATAAAAATCCTTATAACATTAATAAACATGAAATAATAATTGCAAATAACATTTTAATTTATGAAATCCATGATAATCAAATAATACATAGCTTAATGCTCTGGAGAGGTTATTGTTTAGCACACAGAGGAAGATCTAGGCTCTTCACAACAAGGAGGCACCCTTAGAGGAACCAGTCCTTGCAAAAAACACCAACTTGCCTCAAAGGGCCTTATGGTTAAGCTACTTGCCTCACAGGCCTTAGAGTAAAGCCCTAGTCAAGAGAATCCCAAGTGTATGATGTACCATGAGTTGGACACACATTGTGTGTCCCTTCTCCAACTGCCCGGGCCAATGCCAGCTAAATATCTTGTCCTCACTCCTTGGTGCTCTGTGAAATTTTGTATATTTTCCTTGATTATTTCCTCCTTTCTTTTTTCTATTTATACCCATTTCAATTAAATTGTGGGTTTATATAATATTCCAAGGGTGGTTACAACAGTCGCACATGTTCATAATAATCATAATATTTAATTAAATTAAAGTTTACATTCTTTTTGTAATGCCCCGCCAAGCAAGCCCAAAGGATACATTACATCTAGCATTTATGGCACCATTTAAAAAAAAAAAACAAAGGTATTAATATACATCATAATAATCATACAACACATGATAAAAAAACTAAACATGAACTACATATAACAAATCCCTCGGGTTTTACAAGACTGCATTACTTTTCACAACAACATCATTACATCACATGGATGGTAAGTATACACCAGTACCAAAAAATTACATGAACATGTTCAACATATTAATCAAGGGTTACAATATTACAATACCGCTTCCCAACATAAATGGGGAAGACACAATAAAATAGAATAATACATTTGAAATGAAGGAGTACAAAGCTGCAATACTGGATCCAACTCTGGTACAACTCAGGAGTCACTGCAAGGTACATTTTCGCACTTCACGATTGACGTCTGGGGACCCAATGGGGTGCATAGCACGTTCCACCCAACCACGTGGACCCGAAGGCCCACCCCCCGTGCTAAGAGATGACAAGAAGGATCCCCAACAATAACCATCATACAAAACAAGGGTACAAGACTTCACAACAAGATCCACAATAACATAAGGCAATCTCAGCACAAGATATAACCAACACAAGATGTGCCTAACATAAGGAATAACCAATAAAGCACCATTAAACAAATGCCAACATGTGCTTCCAGAAACTCAAGAATAACATAGGAGAAAAACAAGCATACTTAGTTGTTAAAGGAAGAGTGTCATCGCAATGTTGCATGGGTTACCCTGGCGAATCTTCCTAGGCCCCGACCCCCCCTTACTTGGGTTACCCTGGTGACCTCTTACGAAACCCGGCCCCACATGCAATCCAATGCGGCATCCATTATCTTTCATAAGGACAAGACAATGATTTCGCCATTCCAGGCCTTCTCAACTCATCTCAAGCCCATACAAGCACTTGAGCCATGAGTGAGGCATTCACTTATATATCTTGTTAATGTGTGATTTTATCCAAAACCCCTAATTAAATATTAATGTTTTCACTTGATTAATAAACTTCCAATGAGTTACCCTGAGACCACTTCCGGGTCTCGGCCCCCATTGAAAGCCACTCCCCTTATGAACAACAAAACTCAAAAGACACTATCAGGGTAAGCCCCATGCACAACATATAAGGCCACAGGATAAATTGCATTAAGCAAGGCATACACCATTCTACACAAAATCCTCATAACGAATCTATTTTCAAGAGCCAGGGTAAACCCAAAAATCAAATAGATCACAAGAACAAGATACACTAAATAACCATCTTTAATAAACACTGAAAGGTACATGAATGTGGTATAAGAAGTTAGATATTCCTAACTTGGCTTTCAATGTTCCTAAGATATAGAGTTTCGCTTCTAAATTTCAGACTTTGAACTTAAAAAAAAAAACCCTATTATATCAAATATACTATGCACTGTTAAATTACTCTTTCAACAATAAACCTTCCAATGCATAACTCCAAATAATTTAACTATTCAATCTCCATAATTTACGTATGCTCATGGTTCACATTTCCAATTAGTGGTCAACTAGATGCTAAGAGAGAAAGTATTTAATTTTTAAATGCAAAACCTATCATATAATCCTAACTTTCAACAATATTCCCTAAATCCTTTTATGAACCTATGTTTAGATGCATTAGGAAATCCAAATGCAAGTTTGTAGTTGGTTTTCTATTTTTGAATGTCAAATTTGCACACATTCATAGTAGTTGGATAATAAAATAAACCTTTCAACACATTCCTTTGATGATCTATTTGATACTAAATGTTTATGTATTATAGATCACTATGTGGATGAATTTAGGATTTGCAAAGTAACCATAAACATAATATGATTTCAATTTTGTTTTTAAGTGGTTATTTGTAGCTTAGCTTTAGTTAGTTTTCCTTTAATAGATAAATGATTTTTCTCTAAGCATTTTAAACAATAATTGATGGTTGATTTTTTGTTAGTTAAATTTACATGTAATCATGGTTCTAATTTATACAAATGCTATGATTATGCTTAGTGCTTCGATTTTGGGTTAAAAGGAAACATAATTAAAAAATATTGTTACACACAAATACAATGTAGATCACTTTTGAGCTTAACAAAATAGTGACCAACTTTTAGGTAGCCATCATATGCATATTTAATTTAAACCAAAATTTGCCTATTAATTTTTTTTGTGCTTATAGAAAAGTTCCCTATAGTGCAATCATAATTACACTCGTAAGATTTCAATTTGAACTTCATGATAAGTGAAATAATTGTATTTTTGGATTAAAACATTCTTCTAAGTGAGCGAGGTCCATCAAAATATAATTAAACTTTTTGTTGTATAAAAGACAATAAAACCTTCCAAGTTCTATTTATGCTCATAAAAGTAAGCACAATCCAATTTTTCTCTCAATATTTCATCAACTAAGATTTCTAGTGCCATTAGAAGAAGCTTGGTATTCAATATTTTGATTAGACAAATCAAATGTTCCCTTTTCACTAAATGAGGTGATACAAGCACTACATAAATTGTTGAGGGCCCAAAATAGACCTATGAACTATTTTTCCATTAGGCACAATTCCTTGCAATTCATGGGAAAATTAAAGTTCGTGCAGGTACACTCCATGATAATTGCAAAATAATGGATCTACTTTTTGGTCAAAAGATTTTTTCCCATAAAATTAGTTTGTTATAATTGGGGTCGAAACGTTTATACATAGAATACCAACATAGTGCAAAAATTTGAAATGTAAATTCTGTTTTTGGTTTTCAAATATATAATTTATTTTAATTATGGAATGATAGAATTTGGAAGGAGCGACATTTGAAAAAAAAACTATCCAAAGGCCAAAACATGCATATATATGACCCACATAAAAATTGGTGAATAAAAATATTTAAAAATTCTTGTGGATTGATACATGTGATGTTGACATTTGGATTTTTTTTTTTGTAATTTATTAACACATTTTTTGTGGGATTAAAGTGTAAATTTAAAAGCCCTCTTGTATGGCCCACATAATTTTAACCTAAAAATAATGTTTTAACATAGTTTTTTAGTGTATATAGAATGATGCCTAGATTGGTTACATATAATATTTTAAATAAATTTTAAAATAAAAAAAGATTAAAAAATAGAAATATATTTCATATGATGATTATGAGATTTTGTGTCTAAAAATTAATAAATAGATAGAATAATGAATTTGAAGTTTAAAAACTTACATAGTTGAAAACTAAACATTCTCATCTATAATGGATTTAATTTCATAAAAAAAAATTGAGAATAAATTTGTTAATCATAGTGCACATTTTTCCCCCTCAATGTCAACATATATCTTGCACTTTCCATCCACACTATAGAAGGATCCACTATAAATATGGAGAAGATGAGTTTCCTTATAAAATGTTTGATGTGTAATTTGTTCAAATGACTATAACATTTAGGTCCAAATTAACAAGAATATGTTATGACACAAACATGTAGCTAATCTTTTAAATTCAACATATAGTATAAAACATTCAAGAGATTTCAAACATTGTTGAAGTGAGCAAAAAGATACATTTGTATCTAGATGGGCTAATGTGAGGCACACTAACAAGCTTGTACATGTATTTCTGTATCCACTATGCTTCTTGTGTAGACATCCAACAAAAGAACTACCAAACAAATTCAAGAGGTTTGCAAAGTAGGTGGACCTCACAAAGAAGGGTGCAAAATAAATATAGCATTCTTGAAACAAATAAGATGGCCACAAAGGTCCTTGATCTATATTGGTTCTATGAAATATCTTCCCATGAAAGGTTAAAGTCTAAGCAAGCAAAACTTGACTAAGCAATAGTGACTTTCAATGTGTAGGAAGATTAAAACAAGTATACCATTCTATCGTGTGAAGTGTGAGACTCCTATCCACTTGATGAATAAAACTTGGTGCTTGAGAAATCCTAATCCTATAGGTCAAGTGGAGGAAACAATCAACCAACAATAAATGCTATCAAATTCTAACAAGCAACCCTCTATAAAAATAGAAGAGCAAGACATAATGTAGATATGAAAAAACACAAGGCTTGTATCCCCAACATGAACAAATTTCTAGATATGATTGTATTGTCCTTAAAGGAGTGAATCACTTTCATACCAAAGACCTAATCACCAAAATTCATTGAAACGCCCACATGTTTGTTTGGGAATAAAAATACAAATTAATGTGGGGGTGAATGTTTGACCTACAAATGCCAATAGTGGTATGGTGTGATGGTTAAGTTGTTGTATTGTTGTTCTTGCCATCAAGGTTCAAACCCCATTAGGGTGTAATTGTTAAATGTTTATATTGGGGATGAGGTCCACCATTTGTGACCTCACCGGTTCATAGCTCTGGCTCAAAAGCGTTTACCCCTCTTTTCTAAAAAATATTTGGCCTACAAACATCTTTAAAAATTATAGCACCATAGGATTAACACTCAAGGAACATGGTCCAAGGCCAACAAAGCATGCCCAATAGGTAGCTCAAATGATGAACAACTAGAAGAGTATAGACATTGCCCACCATCGACAAGTAAATGAGCATGTTGTAGATGATGAAAAAGAGACATGGCCAAATGCATGCAACTCTTGTTGATTGCATGATCACAATGCATGTAATCATGTTGCAAATTCTTTAGGTTGTTTATACAATTATTGTATTGTGTCCTTAAGGTTTTTAACCTCATTTAAAAGATTATATTATGTAGGACAATATTATTGATTGCTTTGTTCATATTGTTGTTTAGGAATACACATCATTATTCGAAAAAACCAAATACCATGATTTCTAAAGCCAAAGGATGGTTGTAACCAAACTTGATTAATCTAAGTAATGCTCTTCTTTGTTTCATTGTTTTCATGTTTATATGATAGTTTAGATGATACATGAATGAATGGTGAATGCTAAATCCAACCCCATAAAGCTAACCCAAAGACTAATTAGACACTATATTTGATTCAATTGAGCTCTTGGTTATGGAAGATATATAAGTGCACTTATATTTATTAAGATGCTTGCTTATTAACTCAATTTTGTAAGTACAAATAGTAAACATGTTTAGATGTATAAATTTCAATGATGGTTTTTGAGTGTCTTAAATCACAATTTTCTTACAATACAAGATTTGCTTCCACGTTAACAAATCTAAGCCACATGAGGCTACATTGGAAGTGTTGCACGGTCTACTCAACCTAATGATTCAAATTTGATAATGAGTAAGAGGCTAATATATGATCAAATAAATTAAATGACACTGATTTTCATTTGACCTAAATTACATTATATTATATATTTTTATATGTTACTCATCATTTTTTTGCTCAACAATTATCAACAAAATGAAAGTTTGTTGAAAGACTTTGTTGAAATATATTATGGTCCTAATTTGAGGAGGCACTATTATAGACAAGTTCCAAAAATAGGTGACCCTATAAACCAAGAACTAAAAATTTGATATGGTGATTCCATCTCATGGAATAAAGTACAAAAGCAAGCATTGTAAGTATGAACATAGATCTATTGTTTTTTCACATCCATTTGATATTTTATAGTTTTTGATAAAATTTAAAATAGGTTTTGAAGGGACCCGAAACCCTTTACAAACAAGAGCACGATTGCAAAAAAGATAGCTTGCAGCCAGCCAAAAAACTAGCTCCAAAACAAGACTCTTCAGGATTTACATTTAGCATTTTTCTTGTGGGAGCGGAGAGTCATATAAGAAGAAGGCCTAGAGATTTTAGCTTTCTTGCCTGTTACAGTAATCCAACCTTCCTCAACTTGCAGCGCCTTGTCTAGCCAGGCTAGCTCACTATTATCTTGAAGATGAATGCCCGACGCCAAAGTCTTAGAGATTTCATCATTATTCCTTTGTGCAGGCAAATACTTATCTGAAGAGCCACCAGACAAGGAAGTTGTGGCGCTATCACCAGGACTGGCCACCTGATACCTAGTCACCTGTTCAATAGGGGAAGCCAAAGCCGCCCTGCCAATTGAGGCAGCCGGAGGGGATGCCCCAAGACCCTGAGATTCAGAAGCAACCACCTCTGAAAAACTCCTAAGTTGATCAGATCCCTTCTCAACCGTGTAATGTTGAACATTTTATAGTTACTTTAGTGCTATGTTAATGTTTCTATATGCAACATTTGATCTATAAATAGGGAGAATATTCCTCACACCACCCTTAGGAACAAATTCCCATGGAAACACTTCCAACAAAACCCTCAATACACACAAAATTTAGCCAAGTCCAATGGGTTACCAAATCAACATATCAAATGCATATCAAAGGAAATCACTCAAATACTAATAAATATATAAGAAACATACACTTGACACAAACATGGAAAGTTAACCTGGAGAAACCCTATTCAAGTGAAAATTCATGCCTTAGAGAGAACACTTCATGTTCAACTATACAATCATTGATTTCATAATGAAAGTCACAATAGCATATTTGATCTACAAATCAACTACCTAGAAGCTCTTAGAACCCCTATGATGCCACTCTTACCAAGAACAAACTTCCAATGACAATTAGTATAATGAAGAGATCAACTAAAATCACCATAAAATAAAAGTCAACCCTACACACTTCTTGGGCAATTTTTTTTTTGACTTTCCTCTAGCCTCCCACCCACGAGAAATGAAAGACCAAATACTAGATTGGAAAATAAAAGGACAAACTCCTCAAATTCCACATTATGCTTGCATTTTGACAAAATTGTTGATTTTGCCGAACCAAGTTTATGTATTCACTAGACTGTTTGCACATTTGCCAAGCAATCATGCATTTGCTACAATCTATGATGCAAAGCAATTATGCCTTTGCTACAACCTATGATACTTTTGTTGTTGCACCCTGTTTCTAAGTTACCAAATTACTTTTACTTTACGAGTAAAAATGTTTTTAATGAATGATTATATTTTGATGAAAGTGACAAGGGATGAATGAAATACACGAATATGCATTATGATGAGATTGCTTTTTAATACTTTAAATGCTATATGATGAATATGATTTTGATGTTATCAGTTAACTTCATTCTTGTTGCAGCCATTATGACATTAGTAACATGCTTTTGGTTTGATATATATTTTCCTACTCATGTGCTTATATTAACAATAATATGTGCATGCCATTAGCCTCGTATATATATGTATGTATGTATATTTTTCATTTGATTATACATACATATATGCATATTAATATATTTATATTTGTCATTATTTAAATAAATAATGTATCTATATATGTCAATGTTCGCCTACTTATTATGTATCTACATATGCCCATACCTGCATACATAGATATGTATATATATATATATAATAGCATATTAACAATGATAAGAAGGCTCATATATATAATGTCATTTTCCGCTGAGTTGAGTTGCTATGAGTGCAAATATAGAGTTCGTTTTGTGAGTTAGAGAGCAATTTGTTGAGTGAGTTGAGAATATTATTTTAGCGAGATTGTGAGAATTGTTGGGGTGAGGTGAAGCTGATTTGCGAAGCTGAAAAAGTAGAAGGCTGCAAATAGAATCATTTGGGAGAAGATGCAAGAGCTTTTATTCATTGGAAGTGTTATTGTCCAAGCATGCTTGATATTTTATTGCCATTTATCTCTTTTCTTTTGGAAATGAATTGTGTGTTGATTGGATAATGTTGTGATACTAATGTATGCATTCTCTTGCTAAAAGATAGAAATGAATGCTTAAGTTTTCATGAAGCTAAATTAGGTATTCTCTATAAAGTATGATACGAGTTTATCGTGACTATATATGTTTGAATAGTGAAAAATAAATATATTATAATAGTGAGTATTTATTGCTTGATTATTTATGATTGTTGCAATGATATGGTTTAGAGTCATAACGAGAAATAGGTTGAATGATATTATGATAAAACACCTAAGTATTGGTTAGAATGTATGGGTAGGGAACATACATTCTTGAATGGTTATATACCTTATGAGATTAGGGTAAGATATTCCCTAAGGTTAGGATGTACACTTGATGGTAATGACATGCAACAATACAGTTGTAAAAAATATTAGAGATATATATACTTTTTGATTACCTTTCTAAATGGCTATTATCTTATACTTGACCAAGAGTCTATACCTATTCAGGACATTCTAGTCTTAAGAAGAGGACTATACGTCTCGACAACCCAAAGCTGTAATGCAAGGAGATTTTAAGGTGCAGAAGCACAAACTTCTCCCAAGCTGAAAAAGTCCTCCAGATTGGGATACTGACTTATCATTCATTTCAAGCATGTGAATATATGTGTTGTTTGGAGAGAAAGGATATAGGATTGTTTATGAACATACAAATGTAGGTACTTTATATATTTGATGCAAAGAATAGCTTGGAAAGGACCTTGAGGGAATTAGAGATTAGTCGAATGTTCTTAGATGAATTATTAGAAGTTGATAGTTTATTATGCTAACATATTATGGGATATTGTTATAAGACTTTATATGTTATTTAGTGTAAAGGATAACAAAATTGATTATGATATCCTAAAAGGATGGAACCATACTAGATATGACAACCAAGAGTCTAAAAATCATTATGAAGTAACCTTCTTGAATCAAGTTTAATTTTGAATTACTATACATGTTGACATATTGGCAGTGTTTTAGATTAAGACTAGTTGTGTCTAGTCAGTGACATGGTCATCTGTATTAACCAATTGTGTATTAAGTAAAAGGGTACTTGCTTTCATGATTAAAAAGATAGATCTTGAATAAGAGGCAAAAGTTTGACCTAAAGTGTTATAAGTACATAACCGAGAATTCAAAAGATTGTGATAAAACCTATATGGTCTATTGATTCAATATTTGTGAGTCACCACTTGAATGAAACCTTGATTGTGATTGTTAATCTTCAGGTAAACCTTACAAGTATGAAAAGGATAATCTTGTGATTGTGCCAAGCCTTTAAGGTATAGGATGTTACTACTAGTGTGTTATCACTTTTGTTAAACCTTGATTGTGGATGTAACCCTTGAGGTTTAGTGGTCATTATAGTTTCCAAGTCAAGTAAGGATGGGTGAACATACGACTCCACTCATAGAAATGGAATCATTATATATATATATATATAGAACCTTTGGCTAGAGTAGGTGTAAAAGTCATTGCTTACGCCTTGTCGGTTCACTATAATCTAGGATTGCATACTAGTCAGTAGTGTCATACTAGTTGGAAGGAATCCTTTGTATGACCATACTAGATATGTAGGACACAACACCAGATACTCAAATGTGCATTATTATGATTTTTTATATTAATCTCTTTGTTGAAAGGTAGGGTCATCTTACCAGTTAGGAAGATGTGTGGGGGACCACAATAAGTTCGTGGTTGACAAAAAAACACTTGGATGTTGCTCTCCCTCTGGCAGTCGGTTGTCGAGTCTTATGAAACAGGAGCATGATCCATAAGTGGACACCTTGACCAAAAGTGAGATCCATAGGCATACTTCTACCATTGAACCACTGAACTCACATGAGTGATGATATGTATTTGTTTATGATCTTGAATCATTTTTAAGATGTATTTGAAAGATGAATTTCATTTATTGGAGATTATGTAATGATCTATGCAATGAGCATTTATGATAATGAAAAGGAAAAAAAATTATGCCCATGTACTTTAGGACTTGTGTTATTTACATTTTAAGTTAAAAACTAGATAAATCCTGTGGGGTAAATTTGGGGTGTGTTACATTTGTGGCCTACACAAACTGACAAATTTGACATTTTAATTTGACCTACTACCCCAAACATTCCTCTAAAAATCACCACAATACTTAGTGCTAAGCTTTATGACAAATTGTAACTCCAACCTACATGACAACTTCACAAATGTAGAATATCTTGATCCCAATAGTCTAGTTTGCTTAAACCTAATTTTGCATATCAATAAACCAACTTTCACAACCAATCAAGATTGAAATGGGTTTATAAAGGGCACCAAGGAGGCAAGGATAAGTGAACCAAGCCAAGTGTGTGAGTGGAGCTATCACACATGATTTTATCACCATTTATTCCATTAACAAGTATTCAACTAATGCAACATCACTCTTGATCGTAAACTTCCCTCAATTACCTTAAATGGTTATTAACCATAAGAAATAAGCAAGGTGAAAGAAATCTAAACAATAGCATTTGATGAGATCCACTGCCGAAGTCTTGATAGATCACTAATTTGAGAAAGAAAAATGAAACTTAGGAGGGAGAAGTTGAGGCAAGAGGAGCCAAGACCAAGAAGTATGGGTAGTCCAAGTAAAAAAGAACATGCCTATAATTCTTGCTAGGTTAAATAACATTCCTTAGTGAAACCACAACTTATTTATATTTTTCTTCTTCCAACTTCTAACAAGGCATTATTGTAGTGGAACTTTCTTACGCATTTGTTACTTTGTTATATATAAGTGCATAGTCAATGCATGGAAAGAGACATTCCATGCAACAATAATAAATCTGCTCTGACCGTGTCTGGTTCTTCAACATTCATTTGCATTATAATCATTGATGGGAATCACCTTGAGGTATACAAGATTCCATTGGATACTATGACCTCCTAACCCAACATTTTGAACTTGACTTCTAATGCACAATCATGCTGGCACATGCTTAGGCAGGTATTTATTATTACAAAATCAATTCCAATGATCATCTTCCTTGCTTCTTCATTTAATAATTCAATAGCTCCCCCTAAGAATGAATGATTCAACATCCAACCCAATGCTTTGAGCATGATGTAGGGTTCTCAACACCAAAGCGTGGATAAATGATAACATGTTATGCTTTTGATTGGCAAGAAATCTCCTTCAGCATGCATGCATATGTGCACATGAGCACGTTCGTTGCTCCAACATGCAATAGATAAGAAGAACATCAGTTCTTTCAGAAAAAATATCAAGTCACTTGTAATCAAGAGGCTTGATCATGACATGACCATTTATAGTACCTGTGCATACCAATTTTGTGTGACTGGAATACTTTTAGCTTTGTGTTGTACCCAAAATAATTTTTTGGCATTCTGCTTAAATTGAGCTAAATCATGTAAAAATGTCATCAAAAGTTTGTTTTAGGTCAAACCAAACATGAGGTTTTTGTGGGTCTTTGTCAAGGAACATGTGTAAAATTCTGAAAAATTGAAAATTAGGGTTTTGTGCCCATATTTTTAGGGAAACCCCTAAAAATAGGACCTTCCCGAAAATGATTGAAAATAATTTTGATAGGACTAATCGACTTCACAATCACATTGTTCAAGTAAGAATCGTCAAAAAACATGTTTTACTCTGGTGGGTCTTGTTGATGTGTTTTTTTATGCACTTCTCAACATAGGTAGTGCGTAGGTGCACTACCTCTCTTGAAAGACAATCTTCCACAATCAGATTGCAGAACACTATCCCAAGGTCTCTAATGTCAGGTCTTGACAGTGCTTGGAATATCTCAGTTGTTTGATGTGATTTGCTGGAATCACAAGGCGGTCTTACGGATGAGTTACAAAGCATGGAAAGTTGGGTTTTGAAATGGAGTTCCTAAGATGGAGAAGTTGTTGTGCATTTGCTGTAGTTCAAACAGCAGTCTTGAACTCCATTTTTATCATTGGATTTAGCTTTACAATGTGCAATGAACCTTTCCTAAGGTACTTATTAAAAAAAAGGAAAAAGGGCAGGGAAGAGAGAAGGTTCCTGGATCTGAAACTACGAATGAACAGTGATCATGGAGGCTGCTACAGTAGACAAACTCCCTAAACTGGGTTTTGCTTGGCCAAGCGAAACCTACAGTTGCACAAAACCAGTGCAATCTTCTATAGACTGCAGATTTTCATATTACATGCACACATCATGTACATGCAATCGAACTAAGTTGCAGTAATTAAGGAAGGAGGCTCAGACTAGCTTTGCAAAATGATCCATCATCAATGAACCACAAAAAGCATGAGCTGGAAATTCATCAAATACTGAAACAACAAACACCGTCACCACTTCCATTCAAGAAACTAACACCTAAACTAATAGGGAAGTTGAACCATGCATGCAAGATGAGCAAAATCAAAGAGAACATCCATAAAATCATGCAATGTTGTCTTCTATTGCTGCAAATGTTTTTTACAACAGCTCTCCAACCCTTAAAATGAGGGGCAAACCCCTATTTATAGTTTTCAAAAGCCCAAATGAATGGCCAGGATTGAATTACATCGAATGGCCCAGATTTGATTTACATTAGGGTTTCACCTACCCCCCATTATCCAGCAATTTTAAAATAGATCTTTGTCTTTTCTCTATTTTGTCATCTAGTGCCCAAGTGCTGTAACAATTTTGTCATTTAGCTGATTGCCCTTTTACTGTAGCTGAAACTGCTTAAAAGCTGCCCTCTTACTTGATGTGTTCGCAGTGTTCTTCCTTGGATCAAACGAGCCCGTCGATGATTGGCATCAATAAATTGGTTGCCCCTGATTCGGGCGGACAACTCATCATCATCTGGTGAAAAGTAGGACAGCTCCTTCATGCCTTCTTCATGACCACCCCCTTGCATTTTTGTCATTGACTTCCTTGGCACAGTGCTTCTAACGCTGACCCTGTTGGTGTCTACTAGGTGGAGAGGCGAACATGAAATGAATGGTGACAGGAGCAATGCGCTTTTCCTTGTTCAACTTTCTCGATGGGTCTCCTAATAGACCGGCAGTAGGCTCCTTGAATCCTGCATACATGAAACGCTGTAAGTGCTTTCATACACAAATCAATGAAAACGTTAGTCAAATCTTGCAAAATCCTTGTTAGATCCATCCATGTATAATCAAAAGATCATAATATTCACATTTGGAGCTCATTTGGACCATAAACATCAATGCGGGCCCAAAGGGGCGGGCAGCGAACAAAGGACAGCAAACCGGAAGGGAAGTTCCTGGACCCCACAAAACATAGCAAAACCAAGATTTTTCAGTTATAGCACATGGGAAAAGGGGAAGGAAGAATGCCTAGAAAAACCTCATCAAGATTGGACCCATTTCAAAAAAAGCGAAAGTTCAAAACAGCCACAGAGGGATAGAGTCTCGGAAACGGCCACGGAGGGGTGGCGTCCCAAAAACGGCCACAGAGGGGCTGGGCTTCGGAGGCCGAGCCACCGAGGCTCCACGGATGTTCAAAACGGCCAAAGAGGGATGAAGTCCCAGAAACGGCCACAGAGGGGCCGGGTTCCGGAGGCCGGGCTGCCAGGGCTCCACGAATGTTCCAAAACAGCCAAAGGGGGACGAAGCTCCGAAACCACCAAAACTTAACCGAACGTTGACGAAACTTTGGCAGTTCATTTAAGCAACCCAAACACATCTCAAATCCACCAAAAAGTTGCCACCAAAGTCAAAAATGTGGAAACCGAGCAACGGGGTCCACAGATGTTTCCAAACAGCCAAAGAGGAAGGGAATTCCGGAGGGAAAGTTTCAAACCACCGAAACTTAACAGAACGTTGACGAAACTTTGGCAGTTCATTTATGCAACCCAAACACATCCCAGATCCACCAAGAAGTTGGCCCCAAAGTCAAAAATGTGGAAATCGGACCGACAAGGGTCCACAGATGTTTCCAAAACAACCAAAGAGGGACGGAGTCCCGAAAACAGCCACAGAGGGGCTGAGCTCCGAGGCTGGTCGCTGGAGCTCCACGATGTTCAAAACGGCCAAAGAGGGACGGAGTCCCGGAAACGGCCACGAGGGGCCGGGCTCCAGAGGTCGGGTCACGGGGGCTCCACGGATGTTCAAAACAGCCAAAGAGGGATGGAGTCTTGAAACGGCCATGGAGGGGTCGGACTTCGGAGGCCGGGTCGCCGGGGCTCCACGGATGTTCCAAAACAGCCAAAGGGGGACGAAGCTCCAAACCACCAAAACTTAACGGAACGTTGACGAAACTTTGGCAGTTCATTTAAGCAACCCAAACACATCTCAAATTCACCAAAAAGTTGCCCCCAAAGTAAAAAATGTGGAAACTCGGAGCGACGGGGGTCCACAGATGTTTCCAAATAGCCAAAGAGGAAGGGAATTCCGGAGGGAAAGTTTCGAAACCACCGAAACTTAACGGAACATTGACGAAACTTTGGCAATTCATTTAAGCAACCCAAACACATCCCAAATCCACCAAAAAGTTGACCCCAAAGTCAAAAATGTGGAAACGGAGCGACGGGGGTCCACAGATGTTTCCAAACAGCCAAAGAGGAAGGGAATTCCGGAAGGAAAGTTCTGAAACCACCGAAACTTAACGGAACATTGACGAAACTTTGGCAGTTCATTTAAGCAACCCAAACAGATCCCAAATCCACCAAAAATTGCCCCCAAACTCAAAAATGTGGAAACCGGAGTGACGGGGTCCACGGATGTTTCCAAACAACCAAAAAGGAAGGGAATTCCGGAGGGAAAGTTCTGAAACCACCGAAACTTAACAGAACATTAACGAAACTTTGGCAGTTCATTTAAGCAACCCAAACACATCCCAAAACCACCAAAAAGTTGCCCCCAAAGTCAAAAATGTGGAAACCAGAGCGACAGGGGTCCACAGATGTTTCCAAACAGCTAAAGAAGAAGGGAATTCTGGAGGGAAAGTTTTGAAACCACCGAAACTTAACAGAACATTGACGAAACTTTGGCAGTTCATTTAAGCAACCCAAACACATCCCAAATCCACCAAAAAGTTTCCCCCAAAGTCAAATATGTAGAAAAAAGCGAATCAAGCGATCAGGGACCAAGTCAGCAGAAACAAGACAATGGGCAGAAAAGGGACGGGGGACTTTATTTCTCCTCGAATTTGAATACCCCAAGTAGGTGAATTTGGTCAGGGGAATTTGATCGTTTGAAGGCACATGACCAATTTGGGCTTGGAAAATGGGGCACGCAAAACAAGATAGGAGCAAAGCAGCCTATCGGGAGCCAAAAAAAAAGGGGGGGGTCCCTACCTACGACGGGGTGTGTGTGCAAAACATGCACAACAAGTCTATTTCTATTTTTCAGGAACAAAGTTAGGAGCTCCATAGCCATTAATGGCGGATTGGCTAGTACCAAGTGTTGAAAGCTAAGCTTCAAAAGCTTCAACGATGCAACCATGGTAGAAAAGGATAAAAAAAATGTTTGATGAAGGAGATTCTTGAAACTAAAAAAAGCCAAAATTTGGCTAACTCTAGAAAACCACGCCTTCCTATCAAGGAAGAAATGCAATCAAAGATTAAAAAGGCGCCCTGTTGAAGAAAGGCGCTCTTGAATAAGATGATGCAGATGTCAGTTCCTGAGGAAACTCGTCTTCGTGAGATCTCTCCAGCTCCAATCCAACATTGCAATGAACCTGTCAGCCAGCCTGCGAGATAAATCAAACAATGTCAACGATTGATCGTCAGAACATACAATATAGAAGGTAAATTAGTGAACTTCAAAGCAAAAGCGCCCCTGCTGGCCAAGGGCGCCCTTCATTTCAAGACACCTGGTGGACTTATCAACAACTGCTTTATGCAAGGCATTGGTTCAGCTCTTTCGCAACTTCTCGATCAATCTGACAGCACGTTCACAAGACCTGTCAAATAGTCAGAGGCTGAGACCAAGCGAAAAACACCAAAGGTGAAGATTGAATGAAGAACATGAGGAAAATGAACAAGTACCAAGGGAAAAGCGCCCCTACTGAAGAAAGGCGCCTGGTCTTTGGGGCATGTCGATGTTGTATATTTGCTCGGTGACCTCCAAGACGACCTTCTCCACTTTGATCGATCTCGACAACGAAACTGTCAGCGAAGGCAACAGAAAAATCAATCATCTAATGATAGAGATCAAATTGAGGTAGTTTACAACATAGACATAACTGGTCAACAAGTCAAAAGCGCCCCTGCTGGCCAGGGGCGCCCTTGGATTTGAAAGACCTAAACAAACCTTCAAGAGTTAAGATATCAATCATCCCTTCCGGGACTGAACTAGTCATCCAACGAATCATCAAGCAAGATCGTAAGACTCGTCAATTGACGGTGATATCATATCGAAGCATGAAAAGTCTAAAATGGTGAAAACGAAGAACAGTAATGAAAATTGACCAAGTCAGGGCTAAAAGCGCCCCTATTGAAGAAAGGTGCCCTTTAATCTAGAGCCTCAAACTCAGGTTTTTGGCTCCATTGCTCCTAGGCATACCTCTTTAGGATGGTTTATCTAGACAATAGATCCGTCAGCAACTACTAGAGATCAACTGAACGGCCAAGAGCAAGGATTAAACAGAGGCACTTCAACCTGGAAAATGATGAAAAAAGTGTTCAACACTCAAGAATGCCTAAAAGTTCAAAGGTGATTTTGTTGACTAGAGTTAAGATATTTTGGAGGCAAAAGTGGCCAAATCATCCCACAATAAGTGGAAACCAACTTTTAGAACTCCAGATCAGGCTAAATCAAGCTTAAGACATGAGTTGGCACCCAAACTTGACGGATTTAGACTTGAACCATTATATATCAACCCTAGGCGTCCCTTTTTCATTATATCTTTTGCAAGTTGAAGATAATAACAACAATTTTCTCCCAAGGACGTCTTTTCAAGATTTGACAAGGGTTTTGGATCGTTCTTCATTATTTTTGAATATCAGTGGCACAAAGAGTTTTATTTCTCAGGGGTTGAATCCAGAGGCAAATTTTCTCAAGGAGGCAGCTAATAACTTCCAATCTACCTCTTGTCTACTTCCTCTTTTCTTGTCTTAGGTTTTCTTGTATGTCACAAAAATAAACAGGCTACCACAGATCTGACCAACTGAGTATGATCAACATAATTTTCTAGTAAAACCCATCTTGTCAAATTTTCCTAAAACAACAAACTTGCTTCCCTTATTTTTGAGGGTTTTTTCAAAAAAGTCTCAATAAAAAAATTGAGGAACTGGGTTTGTTTAGCATTGAAGCACGAACAAAACCCATGTGCCAGATTTTTCAAGAAAAATGCTTCTCAACAAGCTCTATTTTTAGGGGTTTTAAGAAATTATCAGAATAGTATTGTGTGCACAATTGATCTTTAAGTTTTTCAAGATGCAGTACTCCCAAGTGCAATACAAGACCAAGACGGCCTTGTACCATGGTTTCCTGAAAACAAATGACACCGACTTACATCATAAGAACCTAGTGGTCGATTTAGAAGATTTGGAGGGCATGAATCAAATCACGCTACATAACATAGAAGAATTCAGGTTGCTTCAGGCTGCATCCATCCCCATCACATTACAGAGTGTGGAGCTTGTAATTGCTTGCATTAAGCATTACAATCCTACCACAAGAGAAATCCAATCAGTGGATGGGAAGGTGATTTGCAGCTTGAAACAAAAGGACATTGAAAAATGTTTTACTATTCCACCATGCCTAACCAATGTTGTCATATCGGTGAAAGAATGTGAAAAGGCATTTGAAGCATCAAAGGACAAGTGTTTGCAGAAAATGGCAGAACAATGGTTAAAGGTGAAAAAGGCTAGCTTGCCCAAATTGGTTGGACGATGAGAATTTTGTGACGAGTATGCAGTGTTGATCACTCTACTCAGCAGGATCACTAGACAAGAAGAGGGAAATCAGTTTCAGTCGTGGATGTACTACGCAATTGCCAAGATTATCAACAAAAGAGAACATTATGATTGGGCCAACCTAATCAGTGACACACTCCACCAACAGATTACCGGGTTTCTAGAGGCTCATAGGTTCCACATGTGTTCCTACCTTGTCTACCTGATTGCCTTCCAAGGCGAGTTCAGGACACTAAACACTGTGGGGACCTTAGGTGTGCAGAAGGTCTATGAATACTTTCTACGTCTTGAGTTTACTCAAGTGGAATGACACTTCAAACGAATAAGTGACCTCTTCATTATGCACACTGTACGAGACCTCGACCATGAGATGCACGAGCGTATATCACCAGCAGCCAAGGAGGCAATGGTGGACTAAGCGGATTGGTTTATCCAATTCCCCACCTTAACCTACATGCGAGTGTATGGTTACAATGGTCACCCCACCATGATGCCACACTACCCTTCAAATAAGGTAGTGTTCATGGAGTTCCTATGGTAGTTGGTCGAAGTTCACACTCAACTACACCTAAAGAAGAAGCCAGCTGCAAACTTTCCCATCCATATGGGACTCTATAGATGTAAAACAATGGCTGATGCCAAATTGATGAGCCAAGAAACAATGAGACTCAATCTGAAATACCTCATTGAGAGGTCATATGATCCCAAAGGCCTTTATGCAACACATCTTGAGCAACACTCATCACATGAATCTTCTATGGAAGATTATTGGGTCAATTGTGATGATGAGTTTGAGGTACAAAGAAGGAACTATAGCCGGCTTATGCTCTCACAAATTGCTGACTTTATGTTAGAAGACAATGAGGGCCTATCTAATGATGAAGGGAAAGTCATTCTCCCCTCATTCTTCGTGGATCAAGTGAACTTACAAGCACTCAGAAGTGTTGATTGGTATGCAAAAGAAAATACTGTAAATAGGGAAAAATTCAGATTTAAATGTTGAAAAGCAATGAATTAACTAAACCCTATCAAGCACCATGAAGCACAAACTAGAATGGAAATGCAAATAAACAAAGGAAATGCAAACCAAATTTCAAACTAGACTTGATTGACCTCCATGGCTCTTCTCCACCTGCATAAGAAAGCAAGATTTTGAAGGATTGACTATTGTAGGAATGTTGCTCAATTCAATAGCATAACATTGACATGGGGATGATAGATGAATGACAATAGATAGAAATGGATGAAAGACTGAATAATGATTTTGACAGCATAAGGATACTTGAAGAATCAACCCCCCAAATGGCTTATGAGAGGGTTTATTTATAGGAAATGTCTGATTTCGATTGACGGTTGAGATTGAATGTCAATAAGATGTCTAAATCAATGGCCAAAATGGAAAGTTGTAGTATGAACTAGGGTTAGGTCAAAATTAGGGCAATGACAAGAAATGAATGGCTAAGATTGAATTATGAGATAATTCAATCAAGGGCTGAAATTAAATGAGATGTTAAGAGATAAGATTTGATTTGGAAGATAAGATTGGCACGGACAAAGAGGTTGCTGGAGAAATTAAATAATAAAATTATTTAATTTAGGTGACCAATGAATAATTAAATAATAAAGATATTATTTAATTATAGAAGAATGTGACAAAAAGAATCATTTTGAATTAAATAATGATTTAATTCAAAATTCAAGAGAGTGGACCAAATTAAATAAATAAAATTTATTTAATTTATGAGAGAAGAGGCTAATGAATAATTAAATAATTAAAATAATTATTTAATTATAGTGGATAGTGGACAAAAATTAAATAAATAAGAATTTATTTAATTTTAGAAAGAAGGGGACCTAATTAGTGACGTAATTAAATAAATAATAATCAAGAAGAAATAAATGACAAAGGGGAATTAAATAAATTAAGAAATTTATTTAATTAAAGGAAGACTTTAGACAATTAATGACATATTTAATAAATAAAATTTATTTATTTATTAATCATGAGGAGTAAATGACATGAATTAATTAAATAATTATGAATTATTTAATCAATAGTCGAATGTGGACCAAGGACATAATTAAATGACTTAATTATGCTAGGATGAAAGTGGTAAAAATGAAGCTTGCAGACCTAGGTCATTTTTAGGTGTCTACAAATACATCTATAGAGGAGAGAATGAGTAGAGTTGTTAGAAACAGTCAACTCTACCTAGACAACAATAGAACAAGGAAGGTAGTACTCCCCTGAACAGAGCCACCATCGGTTCAATCTACACTACCTTCCACTTCAAGGAAGAAACCTAGACAGAAACAGTGGAGCAATCCTCCCAAAGGGATGCAGATGTCAGGACACACGAGGGGAAGAACATAGGGGTTACATGTGGAGACAACCACACACATCCGAGATAGTCATGGGAACCGTTGTCGCCGAGCCAGTAATTGAGATAATCATTGTAGAGACAGATTCCATAGCAGAAGCAGCAGTAGCGGATACGGTGCCTATGATAGAGACAGAGCCACCTACTTCACCACCATCACAACAGTCACAAGTCCCCATTGACTTGGACTGTCCACCGAGAGACATCAATACAACACAATCTCACTCATCGGGCTTTCATGGGCCCAATATTCCTCCTTCCAGCGAGGCTAGTCAGGATTCTATCAGGCTTGAGGGTTTCCTAGGAAGGAAGAGGGAAACGCCATCCTACTAGCTTGACTTCACTGAGTTTGATCATGTCCCACAAGACATGCCAACGAAGAAATTGAAGAAGCAAGTACATGTGGAAAGAAATGCAAAGAATGAGTTCATCATAGAGACTGTTGCCCCACATGAGGACAGGAACATGCATGAGGTAGAGGTTGAGGACTTCACATTTTCCAAGCCCAACCTCGGAAAGACCACCCGTCAGGTCGAGGAAAACCTTCTCAGAATCACCTCAATGTCCAAGAGAGGATGGCTAAGGATGGAAAAGACAAAGCAACCTTAAAGGTTGAAAATCAACAATTGAGAATGTAGATTTCTAGCCTAATGCATGACACTTCAAATGTCTAAGCTTTGCCACAGGAATTGCTTGATCTCCCCGCAGAGCGAAACCATCATCAGTTGATGACATATGGAAAACACTTGAGAAATCAAGTGGAGGAATTTGTTGTCAGAGGATGGTGTATACTGGCCAAACTATACCAATTGAGGGATAGAGCACATGGACTCCGTGCAGAGATTCAACACTCAGAGAAAAAGATAGCAGAAAAGAGGCCAAGTGATGAAATCGCAATTGCAGACTTGCAATTGGTGTATCAATCAGTCTCCATTGAAGAGAACAACATCTTTTTGCTTGGAAAGAACATATGGCATACAAGGTGAAAGCCTATGATGCCAATTCTGTAGAACTAATTGACTACTGATGGGTTGTTGCAAATATTATCAACTTCGCAAGAACATTGGTAATATCCTTCCCTCGCATTGAATATCAACACGAGGGAGGAGAGTACATTGAGCTAGGTACAGTGCAAAATCAATTCTGGTATGTCATCTATAGTACATTCCTCGATGATCCCGATGGTTGCAAGTCGGCCAAAGTGGCAGCCATCTCTAACAAGTTAGATGACGTAGTTGCCAAGTGTATAGACTATCAACATCAGCTCATGAAAGGCGAAGTAATGCTAAAATGCCACGTCATCATCTTGAGGAGTATTAATTGCCCTGAGGCTGAGGAAGTCAACAACTGGGTAGAGGCACTGTTGACCAGTGGTGATGAGGTGTAAAGCACCCCAAGAAGGACGTCCTACCCTCCAAAAAAGACGTTAAATTTAACTGGAGTTAACTTGATGCCCCTTTCCAAGTTAACTCCAAGTCCCACAAGTCATGCATGTCAAATCCCACTGATTAAGGATGTCTGATTTGACTTCCATAAATTGTGGATCTTAGATCTCCACTAAACGTGGATGTCTATTTTGGAGGCACTTTTGTAATAAACTTCACCTTTAGTTTAGTTTCAGTTAACTGAAGTAGTTTTTCAGTTAACTGCTTGCTCACCTACTTTTAGACATAGGAATAAATCTTGCTAATTGATTGCCAAGAACTCAATGTTAACTCAAGGAGATTTTAGGGTTGCCTACTCCTTTGAGTTCTATAAATAAGAGCCTTAGGCTCATTATTTTGTAACTTTACTTCACGACAGCAAAACGTTGAGCAATTTTTCCTTCATATTGTTCGCTTAGTATATGTTCTTGGATCATATTTGTTGTAGTTAAGCACCAAGTACAACTTGTGCTCTCTCTACTCAAATAGGTGTGTCCAATCTTTGTTCATGTGTTCTTGGTTTGATCGCTTCACGTTTCATTGTTTCTTGACACAAGTTGTTGTCCCAACATGTAATCTTTGGTGGAATATTGAGAAAATAAATCAAGAGAGTTATCGTGCCTTTGATCTAAAGTCTCAAAGTTTTATCATTGTTTGTTGTATCCAATAATCTATTTTCAATCTACACCTCGGAAAGGCCTTGGTGCCTCCTTGAGAATTTAGGAGATAAGATTATTGTCCCTTTGTTGTTTCTCGTGATTTACTTTTCAGCCTACACCTCGAAAAGGTCTTGGTACCTCCTTGGGAATCCTGAGATATAAGTTACCGTAAGGATTACTTATGTGGATTTGATTTCAGTACGGATCCGGGAGTTCAGAGCCTTCAAATGCATCCTAGGAGACTAATTCGACCAAGTGATTGAACCATCCATTCCCGCTCCTATGCCCTCATGCTCTGTTAATCTTGAAGATATAGAATAGATTAAAAGCTAGTTTAGTCGTAGTTAAGATTTGCCAAAACCAGAGAAAAAGCTTAGCTATGACGCATTGTGTTTATGCACCCTTTTTTCCTATCGCTGAGTAAAAAAGATAGGATAGTAGTTTACTTTATTCCTTTCATTTACGCAAAATCAACAACAAGAGGGATCTTCCCCTCCCAATTCGAAGAAGCAAACACTACAAACTTGCAATAGTTGTTTGTTTCCAATAAGCACTCTAGAGGTGCTAATTGAAACGCCAATAGTTTTCTAGCGCCCACAGTGGGGCAATGAGGCATAAAACTTCAAGAAAAAGCTAAGGTTTTTATGTCACGAGAATGACTATTTGGCGTCCTTGGGCCCCAGTAGAACAACCTGATCTTGCTCCAACAACTCTCCAACCAAATCTTACATACATTGAAGGAGAGCAATTGGACATCATCAACCTACGCATCTTCATCTTTGAAAAGAATACATCACCTACTCAGTGGAGAGGCACAACTATTACTTTGGACGAGGAAGAAAGAAAGGTTGATCTTGCAACCGAGAGGCCAATATTACCACCTCTTGTGTGGAAGTAAGCAGCTTGGCTCATTGAGTATATACGAGGAGGACCAATCCTCTTTTTCAAGAAGTCGTCGGAGAAGCATCCGACACAGAGCAAATCTACCAAGAGGTTCGAGAACACTTTCTAGAAGAACCACAACAAGAACCTCCCACTCAAGCAATGGTCGATAACGTTAACATCAATAACGACAATGGTCGTAATAATGGTAACAATGGCAATAACGACAATGGCAACAATCTTTTCAGCAATCGCTGAAATGCAAGAAATATAAGACGTCCTGCCCCATTACCATGGGGTAACGACATAGGTCCATTGGCCCTGCAAGGTCACCATGAACTTCCCAAGGGATCACAGAAGCACTTCCCAAGATTCTACAACGACGGGGCTCGACACCCCTATGAACATATTTCAGTGTTCACAGTGGCTTGTTCCGTTTTGTCTATACCACATGAAGATATCGTCGTTCAACTCTTTGTTAGAACTCTTGAGGCAAATGTTGCCGATTGGTTCAATCACTTACAACCAGGTATCATCAGAAACTGGGAGGACATGAGTGAGAAGTTCTTGGCAAGATTCAAACCTGCCGAAGACAGTCATCAATTGTTTGCCCGATAATCAAACTCTAAGATGGAGTCCACATAACTGATGAGAGAGTTCGTAGCGAGGTTTAACTGCCTCGTTACACGTCTTTCTCACACGCTCAATCCATCAGACGAGATTCTGATGAGCAGCTTCATCAATGCCCTTCCCTCAGAGATAACCTTTTTCATAAAGGAAGTCATGAAGAGGACTTGCTAGTCGCACAAGAAAAGGCTATCAAGCTCAAGGATCACATGATCACCACAGGAAAGATGAAGGACAATGCTATCAAACCGCTGGTCCAAGCATCAACAAATCCACTGCTACAAAAGGTAGCAAATGAGGTGACCATCCTAAAGAGGCAGTCACCCAATCAAGGGCAGCAAGCACTGCCCACACCACGTCGTATCAACAACAACAATAGTACCAACCTCACTAGCAATACCAACCTCAACAACCATATCAGCCGAAGAGGAATAATTTCCAACCTTTCAACAACTTTAAGCCTAAATTTTTAGGACCTCAGCCTAGGCAGGCAGAGACTGGAAAGTCTAATGTGTTTTGCTATTTCCATGATTAAGACGAACACATTGGATCCACATGCCCTGAGAATCAAAGGATGAATTAGATCATGGGATATGCCAGAGATTCAGCTCGAAGCTCAAGTTTCGTACCTTCAAATGCAAACGTTGTCTCACCACAAATGGACAACTTCAATGGCGACTCCACAATGGGATACTTTCACAGAGAACCCGAAAATCAAGAAGACTATCGTCAATACTCTCTAGTTGTCAACCACAAGAATATCTCAACACTTGTGTTCACATGTGCCCAACACTTCAAAGCACAAAAAGAAGAAGAGAGACAAAAGTCAAATGAAAAGGGAAAAGAAGCTTCCACTTCTAATCCCAAGTCTACACATGAGAACGTCACATTAAATACTCAAGATCCGCCTTCGGCGAATTTTGAGATCATGTCGTCTATGATAAAGACAAAGGTACAAATCTCACAGCTGGAGTATCTCCAAGACCATCCCGATCAACTAGATCAGATTCTCAAGGTAGTACATAAGTCAGTTGTAATTCAACCCACATTGCTAGAATCTTTCGTACCAGCGGGAGAAAAGCCAAAGCCCTTCTACATATCTTTGTATATGGGAGGGTACAAACTCAATAATTACATAATTGACTCAAGGGCATCAGACAACGTCATGCCTTTACAAATCATGAACTCATTGGGGCTATCATGCACGGAAACTCACGACAAGTGTTAATCACTTGAGTCAAAACTAGTGCCATTGGTAGGCCAATTGAAGGATGCTCAAGTAAGATTGGCATCCTTCCCAGAGAAGAAGTTCATGGTGACCATCCTCATAGCTGACATTCCAATGAGTTGTGGGATGCTCCTGAGCAGAAGCTTTTGCAAGGATCTCAGAGGTGAGATTCAACTGGATTGGTCATACGCGACAATCCCACTAAAGAAAGGTAGCTTCAAGTTGGAACCAGAGGCTAAGTCGAGATTCATGGTGGTGAAATCTCAGGACCCCCAAGCTCAAGTGTTATATCAACACACGGGTCCCAACACATATGCCATGCTGTCTAAAGTAACAGAACAAGAGAAAAGTTTTGCATACGCCACACAAGCACTGAATGAAGATTCAAGAATGTGGACAATGCAATTCGATGGAAGTTGCTCAACAATAGGCTCAGCAGCAAGAGTAGTCATCACTTCTCCCGAAGGAATGTTGTACCCATTTCCTTATCGCTTGCAGTTCGATAACACAAACAATACAGCAGAATACGAGGTGCTTCTATTAGGCCTCAAAAAATGCAAGGGATATGGGTATTAAATTCCTCCAAGTTGAAGGCGACGCAGGATTGATCGTGCAACAAGTCAGAGATCATTACCAAGTGAAGAAAAGCCACCTTCAATCTTATAGACTAAGGGTGTGGAATGCAATCGACTGGTTCGAAGCATTCAACATCAAGTTCATCCCACGAGAACACAATAGCAAAGCGGATGCCCTTGCAGTATCGACAACTCTTTTCATGCCAAATCCTAACTTCCGTCAGAATGTCTTTTCTATTGAGCTCGTGTACAAGCCGGTTGTCTCTGATAATTGTGACAACTGGCAAGTCTTCAATGATGATGATCAAATTGAAGAGTTCCTCTGCATAGCGGATGACTACGAAAATTTATTCTTTGAAGGCAGTGTTTCTCCCTTCAAAGAATCCATAGCAAAAGATTCTGAACCAACAAAATCAGGCATCATACAATTAAAGGGAAACAATATCCCCAAGGGTTTAGTATCCTTGGAGGATATATTTGATAGACATGACATACATGTCCAAGTCAAAGGAATTCAACCAACAAGACGTCGGTTGATTACCAACAGGTCAACATTGGTACAAAAGATAAGCCTCAGCTTGTCAACCTAGGAAAATGTTGCATTGCAGAGGAAAGCAATAGCTTCATCTCCCTATTCAAGCAATATCGAAACGTCTTCACATGGTCCTATGAAGATCTGAAAGCATTCAAACCAAAGGGATTGTCTCATACAATTCCACTCAAATCTGATGTTAAGCATTTCAAGCAGAAGCATAGACACTACAACCCGTGTGTCCAAGACAATCTATGCGGAGGTAAAAAAGATGGTGGATGCAAAGATCATATTCTCGATCCACTATTCTACCTGGGTGTCGAACATAGTTCCTGTGCGTAAGAAGAACAAAGAAATCCGGATCTGCGTGGATTTCAGGAATATAAACTAGTCATCGCTAAAGGATAATTATCCTTTGCCTATCAAGGAGCATACATTGCAGATGGTAACCAGGTTGAAGATGTTGTTGTTACTTGACAGTTTCTCCGGATACAACTAGATTGCAGTGGCCGAAGAAGATCAACTCAAAACGACGTTCACCACCCCTTGGGGAACGTTCGCCTACGAGAAGATGCCTTTCGACCTCATCAACGCAGGTGCCACTTTTCAGTGAGCCATGGATTTGGCATTTGGCAACTTAAAGGACAAACTAATTGTTGTCTATCTTGACGACCTTACCGCATTCTCAAAGAAGCGGCAAGATCATTTTCAACACTTATTGAAAGTGTTCGAGAGGTGCAAGTATCACCATATATCATTGAATCCGAAAAAGTCCATCTTTGCAGAGACAGAAGCCAAGTTGCTAGGCCACATCGTCTCCAAGGAAGGGACTCAGATAGACCCTAATCGGGTTGATGCAATCAAGGACCTAATTCTCCCTACAAATAAAACTAGGGTACAGTCCTTCAACAAAGTTAACTTCATACGAAGATTTGTACCTGAATTCTCGGAGCTGACCAAAGATATCTTAGCAATGATGAAGAAGACGATCGCCTTCAAATGGACCGAAGAGGGGAGGGAGGCGTTCGAGAAAATAAAGGAAGCCATTAGTAAAGCGCCAGTGTTGGTTCGACCCGACTTCGATAAAGAGTTCATTCTTTATTGTTACATGTCACAACACACTCTCTCCGCCATACTGACGCATAAGCTAAATGAGGAGACTAAGTCACAGATCGCTTTCATGAGCAGTAGCTTCAAGGATAGCGAGTCTCAGTATTCCTAGATAGAGAAAAATGCATATGCAATGGTGAAGGTGGTCAAGAATTTCAAATTCTACATCTTAAACTCCCACACCACGGTATACGTTACAGACCTGTTGTACCCAAAATAATTTTTTTGGCATTCTGTATAAATTGAGCTAAATCTTGTTAAAATGCCATGTAAAGTCTATTTTAGGTCAAACCAATCATAGAATCTTGGTGGGTTTCTGTCAAGGAACACGTGCAAAATTCTGAAAATTTGAAAATTAGGGTTTTACGCCCCTATTTTCAGGGAAACCCCCGAAAATAGGACTTTCCCAGAAATAATTGAAAATGATTTTGATAGGATTAAAAGGCTTCACGATCACATTGATCAAGTCAGAATCATCAAAAGACATGTTTTACTCTGGTGGGTCTATTTCTATTTTTCAGGAACAAAGTTAGGAGCTCTGCAGCCATTAATGGCAGATTGCCCAGTACCAGGTGCTGAAAGCTAAACTTCAAAAGGTTCAACGATGCAACCATGGCGGAAAAGGTCTAAAATGATGTTTGATGAAGGAGATTCCTGAAAATAAAAAAGGTCAAAATTTGACTAACTTCGGAAATGTTACGAAGGAGAGATAGTTCACATGCTGAAAAGAGCCTTTTTCAAGCAGGGGCGCCCATGATCTTTCAAGGTCAAATGCAGTCACCCAGATCCTCCAAGGCATTCATTCTTGACGATTGCTTGCTGGCGCGACAATGAAACAAACAGATAAATCATCTGAGGAATAGATCACAAGCAGTCGCTGACGAAGCAAAAAGAGGCAGTTGAGGAAATATCAGGAAACCATAGTTAACGGCGAAGTTCTAAGAGAAAAAGAGCCTTTCCAAAAGAAAGGCGCCCATCTTTTCTGACCTCCAGATGCTGATAAATGACAAAAGACTTCCCAGGATAACCTTCTCAGCCCAAGTAGATCTCAACAATGCAACTGCAAACACCAACATCTGACAGGGCAGTCAACAGATAATCAGGATCAAAGTAGGCAACTTTTCATATAGAAATAATCTTGCTAAGAGACAAAAGCGCCCTTTTCAAGGAGGGGCGCCCTTGAATAAAGGAACCCTAAATTGAGATCCAGGTTTTTTGAAGTCAGTCATCTTTGGCAGAACAAAGCTGGGTACCTGATGAGATATCAAGCGAAATCATCTGACTCTCCGATCAACGAGAAATCCAGATCAAAGCACAAGAGGTCATTTCAAAAGGATGAAGAACGAAGTTCGAAAATTCACCAAGGCATTAGCAAAAGAGCCCTTTCTTGGAAAAGGCGCCCTTTCTTTTGAAACCCTAAACTCAGCTTTTCATCATCATGTCTCCCAGGCACTTCTTTTCAGTATGGATCCAGCTCCGCAGTGAATGTGTTAGCAACATCTCAGGATCAACAGATAACGCTAGATTCAAGATCAAACAGAGGGCTTTCAGGAGAGAAAATATTTAAAAACTTGCAAAAAACCAAAAGGGACGCCTAAAAGAAGTCAAGGGTCAATTTGTTGACTAAAGTCAAGAGCTTTTGAGTTAAAATTGGCTAAAACACTCCACGATCAGTGGAAATCACCTTTTGAACTTTAGATCAAGCCAAAATCACTTTTGAGCTTGAGTTAGGTCCCCAAACTTGTGGATCTAAGGCTTGAACATATATATTCAAGGTGAAGGCGTCCTACTTCATTATTTCATTGCAGGATAAAAGATCAAGAACAACCACAAGCTCTCAAGGACGCCATTGATAGATCTGAACAAGGTTTTCATCCATTCTTCAATTTTTCTTGCAGATCTGAAGCAGAAGAAGATTGCTATTTTGAGGATTGGATTCAGAGACAGTTTTTTTGAAGGGAAATCAGATAAAAACTTCCAATCCATCTTCTGTCTACTTCCTCTCTTCTGGTCTTAGGTTTTCTTGCATTTTACAGAAAAAAGCAACAGGCTACATCAGATCAGATCAACTGGGTAGATTCAGCATAATTTTCCAGAGAAACCCATCTTGACAAATTTTCCAAAATCAGCAAACTTGCTGCCCCTATTTGGGGGTTTTTTCCGAAAAAGTTTCAGAATCAAAATTCTGAGGAACTGGGTCTGTTCAGCATTGAAGCACGAGCAAAACACATATGCCAGATTTTTTCCAGAAAAATACTTCTCGGCAGGGCGCTATTTTCGGGGGTTTCCGAAAATCATCTGAACAAGGTCAAGCTTACAGTCAATCTTTAAGTTTTTCAAGATGCAATACTCCCAGGTACAATACGAGACCAAGACGGTCTTACTCCATGATTACTTGAAAACAGTTGACACAAATTTACATCAAGTGAATCCAGTGGTTGATTTGGAGCAGCTAGAAGGCACGAATCAAATCGCATTGCAGAATATTGAAGAATCCAGGTTGCTGCAGGCCGCATCAATTCCCATCACACTACAAAGCGTAGAGCTTGTAATCGCTTGTGTCAAGCATTACAATCCTACCACCAGAGAAATCAGAGCAACGGATGGAAGAATTGTTTGTAGTCTAAAGCCTCAGGATATCAAAAGGTGTTTTGATATTCCATCATGTCCTAACAGCAAAGTCATATCAGTGACGGAATGTGACAAGGCATTTGAGACAGCTAAGGACAAATGTCAAAAGGTAATGGCTGAAAAATGGCTAAAAGTGACAAAGGCAAGCTTGCCTAAGCTGTTGGGACGAGGAGAATGTAAAGATGAGTATGCAGTGTTAATCACTCTACTCAATAGAATCACTGGAGAAGAGGATGGTCGTCAATTCCAGCCATGGATGTACTATGTCATTGCTAAAATCATCGGCAAAAGGGAATATTATGACTGGGCCACTCTGATTAGTGACACTCCATCGACAAATCACTGGGTATCTGGAAGCTCATAGGTTCCACATGTGCTCTTACTTGGTATACCTGATAGCCTTCCAAGGTGATTTCAAGTTATTGAACAATGTGGGAACCTTAGGTGTGCAGAAGGTTCACGAACATTTTACACGTCTTGAGTTTACTCAAGCGGAGCGGCACTTCAAAAGAACGAGTGATCTCTTCATTATGCACACCGTACGTGAGCTAGACCATGAGATGCACATGCGTATTTCACAGACAACCAGAGAGGCAATGGCGGATTGGGCAGATTGGTTCATCCAATTTCCTACATTCTCCTACATACGCGTGTATGGCTACA